>MU385712.1:0-184637 GCA_022497155.1 Whalleya microplaca | reverse complement strand
TCCCCCCCCCCCCCCCCCCCCCCCCCCCCCCCCCCCCCCCCCCCCCCCCCCCGCGCCCGCCCCCCCCGCCCCCCGCCCGCCCCCCCCCCCCCCCCCCCCCAAATATCTGTGGGGGTCGCACTAGGTAGTCACTCAGTGTTCACACTGGACGGGATCTCGTCGCCTCCATTGGAAGGGCGGTATCGTGATTGAATGTAGGTAGCTAGCTGTCCTTCGCTTGCTTTCCAGGTCGCCATGGCGGCGGCCAACGTGTAATTAGGCCAATGGGTAGTACATAGACTTGAAGAACGGTGCTGAGATGATTTAAGATGATACAGGAAGCGAATGGTATGTAATACCTTGGAACCATCTCTTCAAGAAAACAGAATGCTCCTGGGTTGAGATACACAGGTGATCTATATTGCAATGAATTTGTGGTCTGAAGACGGGCTATTAACCCCATCTACGTTACCCGATAAATGTATGGATAAGACTAACTGAGGAGATACCGTCATGTTGCATTGGAAATCTTACATAACCAGCATAGGTTACCGTTGCATTTATTAGGCACGCGAACTACAGCTCCCTAGTAGAGTATGGTTACTCACAGGTCTCTTTCGTCGGCAAGGATAGTAGTCTCAGCTCTACCAGATTGCTAGCACAGTGAAGTCCTTAACACACAAGATATCTGTTTCACAGTTCTTTCTTTATTTGGTCAATCTAGATCGTGATCTAGTCGACCGAGCGTCATGTACACTATCATCTCAGATCTATCTCCTCGACACCCCCAGGAACAAGGGACAGGGCCCAAGACCAAGACCAAGAACCAAGTCCGGAGTCCGGGGGCCGGAGGCTGCAGTCGTTTGCATTCGAGTGCGTGCGACCCAGCAAGCTGCTATCGTCCCCTTCATCCGCCGCCCGACAGTTTTTCTATGTTCAGTTTCCTTACCAACCAACCCCCCACCCAAGCCGACCCCTCCCTCTCCCTCTCTCCTCCTTATTCCCAATATCTTTCAAATAAACGACGGATGGACGTGTAAGTCGTACAAACTTGTACAGTGGAGGTATTGCACAGATCGCTTGCGCCAGGTTTCCCCAAATCCCTTTTTTTACCCTGTCTCTTTTTGAAAAAGAAAAAAAAAATTTCCCCAGCGCCGGTACGTATGATGGAGTACAACTTAGGTACTATGATTTGACAACAGCAAACACGAAGGTATTTTGCCAATTGAAACAAGATCCGATATCCGATCCGATCCCACCCTCTCTCAATTCATTCACATGCTACCCGATCCCGAACTTTTGTGAAGGACGCGACCGATGATGATGGCTTGGACGGAATAATTCCCAGGAGGGCAAGATAGATAGGTCGGTATTCCGAAGTCTATGTGATGTCCCGCGGAGGTGTTCCTGTCGATCCTAGCCGTGAATGTAGTATGTGTAGATGCATGCATATGTGGTACACCAACATTTCCCATCAAAAACACCAGGATTTGAGCAAAGCGCTAGGAAATGCGGCAGAGTATGTGCAGCGAGGCTTCGGGTCTCTTCCCGAGCTAAGCATCGCGTGGATTGTGATCCAGACTAAAAAATAGACATTGAATAGTTACCGCTTGCTACCATGGATGTGGCGCGCGGGGTAAAAAAAAAAAGCGTTTAATGCCATCAAGCCTTGTATTGTTGCTTGGCTGATGATGGCGTGGTGGTATCTTATGCTGAAGAAAGAATTGAATAATTTGAAATGAGCGTAAGTGACGTTAGAAGTCGTAATAGTCATTAGAGGTCATCACGTGGAGGGGGCATTAGAATTAGCCAGGTCATAATAGGGCAAAGCCTATTTCTTCGAACTGATTCGGCCGGTCAAGCTGCGCCAGAAACTGGGCCGCCTCGAGTTCATGCTCTCAATGGAGGACATTGTTGCCTGGCGCACCATCGGACCAACAATGTCTTCGTCGCCACGTTCGGGAAACTTGCCTTCGGCATCCATCCGTGGAACGGTAGTAAATCCGCTCTCATCGAATTTCTCGTAGGCGATTGCTTCGCCGCCGGCGATAAGCGCATTGGCCATTTCGTCTAGCCGGAGTCGCCATTCTCCTTGCGTCTCAGCCCATTTGTCTTCGGTCAGCTTATAGGTCTTCGACGTTTGGCCATAATGTTCGCCCGTCCTCGCCAAGTGTTTCGTGTAGTTCACGCGCGCAGCTTCCCAATCTGCCCGGAGTTGGCGAAGAGAGGCTATATCGGCTATCTCAGGCTTGTATGGTTTCGGAATTATGGTGTAGTTGGCATGACCCAATCGGTCAGACCAAGCATCAGGTGCAGGAAGCTGAGGCAGCTCCACTGAGGTGTGCACTGGGCGTAAGGAACTATCCGATGGCTTCGCACTGAGAGCTGGTGACATGATACCGGGTGAGTGGGGATCAGGCCCAAAGGGCGAGACGACCGTCGGTGATTCCAGCGGAGAAGGTTGCGATGAGTCATAGCCAGAAGCGCAAGCCATCATGGGCGGCAGTAGAGGGGTCATCGCCTGTCTCCTGTCCTTCTCAATTGACAAGAGTATATCATTAGCTCTCTCAACGTCAAGCGATCTAGGCTGTGTAGTGATGCTCTCGCTGCTCCCGAAGAAAGAGAGGGCAGGTGTCGGTGGCACTTGAGGGTCATTGGCACGATCTGATTGACGACGTCCGGATACCGAGCGCGAAGAAGAGCGACTTGAAGCGGCCCGAGACAGAATTGGTCGCTGTTCGAGCCCAACGTCAGACACTGGTGAGCTGATGATACTGGATGGTTTCGACGACTTCCACTTCGTCCAAGATGGCAACCGGGAACCGAAGTGATGTGTAAAACCCATGAAAGGCGAGTCCGAGCTACGTCGCTTTTTTGGCAAACCAGTACTCCAGCCAAAGTCGCCGTCGCTAAGAGAGCCAATATCGTAATCGCCATCTCGACCTTGCGAGTAGAAATTTGATGCACTACTAACTACATCAGTATCCCTGTGCATGCACGGGTCGTCGCCTAACACGATTATAGTTAGCATCTGTCGCAATCAACAAAAAAAATATCCACGATTGGCAAAAACATACATAGACAATCGTATAGATTGAACGGATCTTCAACTTCAGAATCCGAATCGTCATATTCAATGGGCTCCTCCTCCACGTTTGGCAATATGCGCTTGGCAGAGCTCTGTGCTGTGGGCGACGGTGACGAGGGGCTGTCGGCGGAGCTCGCTGGTGTTCCCAGCTCGAAAGAGGACATCGAACTAGAGCCGCGCAGGTGACCTCGTGTCGAGAAGGTTGGTGTTACTGGCGACGTCGCGTCGGACGAGTAGGAATCGGTCGTGTAAAAGTTGTACGGTACCTCAACATCTGATTCACCGTGCGCCGTCACCAATGCTGTGGCCGCCTCTTCTTCCTCTTTTCTCCTCCTCTCTTCTATTAATAATGGTAAACGCAGAGGCCGCAGTCTGGGAGACATGACGCGCAAGGCAGCGCGGGTCCGCTGAGTACGTCGTTCGTTATTATCCAACTACCTAGCTTGCTAGCAGTGCGAGCGAGCGTGCGGGCGCGGAGTCGAGCAGGCCGGTACTGTTGTTGTTATTGTTGTTTCCCGTTGGTCGCGGTGTTATATGTTTGGTGGGGGTGGGAAATGGTACGTCAGGTTTTAATACGTCCCAAGATTTTCCGGTAGGAAGCTCGCGTTGTCTCGCTGTATGGGGAAATAGATTGTCGTCCAGGAATAATTTCTTTCCTTCTTCCTTCTTTTTCTTCCGGGCCAAATTACCTGCACATCTTATAGACGGAACAACTTGGTAATAAAGCTATCAGCTATCGTGTGAGATCTGCTGTTATCCTTTCCCTCTTGCCAGACTTCCCAAGCTGCCCACGGCAGGACGTCCAATGGACTGGGGGGGTATATACGTGTACCACTGGACTTTGGCTCTCTCGAAGTTCGGGATGTTGCACTTGGTCCACGTGTTCTGGGCTATGTAGCTAGCTGCGTGTGTAAGTGGGAGAGAGGGATAGAGAGAAAAAAAAAGCAGAGTAAATTTCGTGGGGTTGTAATCGGGCTGCTGTACTGCTGAGCTGTTGTACTGTATTGCCGTATCTGTATCTCTCTGTATTGCTGATTGCTGTAATGCCGTTGGCTGTTGGATGTCTCTTAGAGAAATATCGCCTTCGCCAATCAACTAGATCGAATCATCCCAGTTCTGACACTGTCTCCGAAGCCCTGCACAGGTAGTCCCTGGTAGTCCCTGGTAGTCCCTGGTAGTCCCCTTCGGCGCGTTAAAAAGTGACGGCTTCTGCTACGACAGCACACAGCATAAGCCAATAGGTCTCAGACGTCCCAGAGCGAACCGCGGGGGGTGCAGGCTGTTGCAGATTGTTGTTGCAGGGTGCAGCAATATATTTGTGTGTCGATGTTGGAGTAGGCAGATATTATTTCCTATTTCCCCCAGAAAATCTCAAGTTGAACAAGAAAGACGCTTGTCTATTGGCAACGAGCAATGGCAATGGCAATGGCAGTGGTAATAACTCTCACTGGTGCATAGGAGGTAGTATTGGGCGAGGGTGGCTGGGTGGGTGAGAATGAGGGATGACAGATAGCTGCATAGGTAGGTATGTAAACTGTATGTGAGAGGTGTATACAGTTTATGAGAGGCGTATATGAGAGGATGATGTACAAATCAAATCAGTAGGTAGGTAGAGGCCAGGAAAAAAAAGAGAAAATCAACTACTGCGTACATATGCGTACATACATACATAATAATAAAATCGAGCAGATGGATGGACGGGATGTGAAGCGGCAGAGCGGGTGGCTTCACTACGCGGTGGGCTGCTGTCGGCTCCACTGAGGCCCCAAGAAGCCCCAAGAATAAGGATGGCCCCGGCTGCCCTTGGGTGGAATCGTGGGCTCTTGCAGCAGCTTCGCAGCTTCGCAGCTTCGTGGGCTTCTCTGATCCTTGTGGTCGCGATGTCTTGGTAAGCCCGACAAACTGGGTTGGCCTTGGGCTCCTACTACATGTACATGTATGTACTAGAGTACATACGTTACATCGCTGGTTAGGTATGAATGTATGTACTCCGTATGCTAGCAGTACCTATAGTTATGTACGTTAGGTACGTTAGGTCCTAGCATACCACTAACACACTAACACGGAAGGCCGCTAATAGGCCTGCAAAGCCTGCAAAGCCCTGCAAAGCCCACCTGCTCAAGCCCGCGCGCGCTCTCTCACGGGCTGCACGGTAGCACCTATAAGCCAGCTAGCGAGCTCTAGGTTAGCAACTGGGGCCCGTCTCTCTCTGGCGGCCGTGTGCTAGTACTTAGGTACATACATAGTAGTACGGCAGTAGTACGGCAGAACAACACTGACTAAAAGACTAAACGACTAAAAATCCTAGGCTGCTTGGGTACATGTAGAGGTGGCAGAGTGGGCTCCGCATGCGCTGCTGTTGTAGCTACTACAGTGGGGATTGAATGGAGGAAGCCAGCCCAATGACAGAGAACTCTGCCACTCTGCCACCACTAACAAAATTCGGCTCCAGACGCTCGAGCAGAGAAAACAAACAGCCTGAAGCTCTATGTAGATATGTACATAGGGAGCAGGGCTCGTATCGAGAAACGTTCAAGGTTCCTAGGAACGCTGCGAATGGATGGATGTTTGGATGCGTCTGGCCAAAAAGGCCTATGTCGCTATCTGCCCATTGAACATTACACACATTACACCCATTACACATATTACACATATTACACATTACACAGATACACACATTACACAATTCGAGATATGTATGGACATTATTACTATGTAGGTAGGTAGTAGTATGTATAAGTGTGCATTACCCACATGCCTACATACTACTATGGACATAAGTACGTATGTACGGAGTACTGCCCGTTGAGGGGATCGTGAATTGTACAGTACAACACAAAAGGACTAGACCATTTGCGTCATTGCTTGAAAAGCTTTTATCTATCGTCCGACTTTCCCCCTTATGGATGTTACCGCTGCCGGCTTTGCTTCCTGGTAGCCGTGCCAGTTCACAGCTACGTACACACGTAGTAGCCTGAGTAGGTAGTAATCGTGTTAGTCAGGACAGGGGGGGGGACCGTAGCTTAACAACCGCTCTTAATACGCAGTAAGTTAAACAACCAACCTCGTCGATCCGGTCGGGTTGACAGACCCTGGGTGACCCGTCGAATTGGTCGAATGGGGACCAAAGCGGACAATCACTGGGGTCCTGCTGGGGCCCTGCTACATATGTACTGCTGATGGAAGGGGGAAGAAAACACTGATGGCGCAGTAGCGTACCGTACATATCAACCAACGCATTCGAGAAGGAGGTTCGTAGTCCGTTCTCCATCTTCTCCATACTGTATTTCTGTGTGTGTGAGACTGTAGTAGACTGCAGTAGGCTGTAGGAGGAAGATAGTGCTACTCCGCCGAGTGCACACGGTATTTGGCAGTCTGGGCTAGGCACCTGGATGGAACGGTGGAAGCGTGAAAGTGTGGAAGTGTCGGAGTGTGGAAAAGGACCTGTCTCTGGATCTGGCGTTGAGACCCAACCAACCTTCTGTGTCCATATCTTCATCATGTGCGGTGCGGTGTAGGTACTTCTATGCATGCACATCTCCTGATACTATTTCAAGTATATCTTGTGCCCCATCGTCCTTCCTCCTCCTCGTGGTATCGTGCGTGGGTCAGCTTGACCGAGTCATTGCACTCTGAAGAAGGCAGTGTCTGCCGAACGAAAGACTACCGGCCACGAGCTGCCACGTTGGAAAACAGGTGATCACTTGAGAACCGAACCCTGCGAGATGTTCCATCAAGCACTGCAAGATAAGCCCAGCCAGCTGATGGGAGTTGAGGGCTCGCGACAGCTTGGTGCATACCTAACCGCATACCGCATACGGACTACCACGACACGACACACGACTGCATACGGAATACATACCTACTTGTTCATTCATTCATTCATTCATCATCATCATCATCATCATCATCAGAGCAGAGATATCCCCGTTGCGGTATTACCAATCATAGGTGGCATCACTGGTGTTTAGATCGCAGGAAGGGCCGTACGTACGCAACGGAGACGATATTTTTTCTCTTCTTTTTACATAGTAGTTTTTAGACCAGGCGTCCGGTCGCGGCATACCAAGCATCCGCAAGAGGAGTCAGCACTCGGCAAAGGACAATGCATGTGAACGAACTACCACTACCACTTGGAGGAGTTCTTTTCCCATGGGCTGCTAATTCCGGTTACCCAGATCGCATTGATTGGCAGCTGTCTTACCAGATCCGCCCGCTGCCGCCGGTAGGATGCTACTACAAACTGTAGAACGCGTTTGATTGGAATAGAGCCTCGCGTTGTTTTCCTCTACGAAGCGTCTGAGCGTGAATCCCGGACATGTAGAGAATGACAGCAACCAGTAGTCTTCCGTGTTTGTGGGCGAATAGAAAACACCGGTGAACACCCCCAGGTCTTATAAGCTGTATAATGGAAAGTCTTATGGATGGAGGCGATCTGCCGTTCGAATGCGGACAGCAACGAGTAAAAGTGAAGCTGTACGCACGAATAGGTGACCTAGACTTTTTGATCAGTACATAATGATATTATTGACCGCTTACCTGACTGCTTTCTCGGCACCATCATTTTCTACGTCATCCTCTCCAACATACCAGCATACGTAGCTTACATGTACAGAACAACTCCGCTTACAAGACATGGTGACATAATTGAGTCTAGTCCTCTCATCCTCAACCTCAACCTCCACCAACGCAGTGAAAGTTTTTCTCACTACCGCATTATCGCAGAAATCATTGTTCCCCGACATTTATGTATTTTGGACTCCGCGCTACACTATCATGCGCTTTCCCCTCGTTCAACCAAGCACATATCTATGTAATCTATCAATCAGTTTCCATCTTCTGTCGGCTGTCCTTCCTCCGTCGTCGTTCCGTCCCGTCCCCTCAACTGTCGATACCCTTCCGCTGCCTGGTTGCTCAAAGCTCCGTCAAACTCCAGTGAGGACGGGTTCTTCTGTTCCTGCATGCTTCGTTCGTACTTCCCTCGCGCCCCCGCATGCCGTGTCAGCCTCTACCGTCTTCTAGTGCCGTATGACTGGGCACCTCAAATCGCGCACCACCAATGAAATGCCACAGAAGCTACCAGACCTTGGAACTGACCGGTCACTTGTCATATCTAACCTTGCAGAGTCTCCCAAGATCCGTTGACTTTCGATCCCTTACGTTCACGGAGACTTCCAAAGAACAAGCCAAATACCTAGAAGACGTTTCAAAAAGTTTTACAATGATTTTTCTTTCTTTCATAAAACCGATGTTTATATCTTACAACAAGTATCCAGAGCAAGGCAAGTAGCTGGGATGGGAATTCTAAAGTGCGAATCGCACATGGTACAGTATAGTGCACTACATACAATATACCCGTTTATTGTCGTACTCTCAACGCTGCGATTAGCGAACTTTGTACCATGTTCGACGCCCTATTCAGACTTTGAGGTCCTACATTACACATTACCTAGATCCTGGCCAAGTTCATGATGGGATAGACCCCGTACGACAGAGTACATACTCACACCAGCCAGCATGGCGCGGGCCCGTTGCTTCAGAAAATCTGGGGTACGGAGGCACATGTGTTCTGGCTAGTCAACAAGTGACACGGTTCGTGGTGTTTTTCTGTCTGGTGGAAAATAGTTCTATGCTTAATCTAGGAACATTGAGTATCAGGTGAAGAAAAAGAAAGCCCAGCTTCACGTGTAAGTTGATACAGTCTTGTGTCGCCATGATCATGACGTCTTTCTCATCCGCGCTCAGTTTTCACTAGCTCGAAAAGCTATGTACGCACACTTGAATCCCCGACACAAGATCACGTAACGGCGATTGAGCGATGGTGAAGCCACTAAAGATCGCGATAAGCTCCGCCGCAGTCCGTCACAGATCTTGACTACAATTTTGAGTTGATTCCACCGAGATAGGAGCGGCGTTCTCCACTAGCTTATACAAAGTAGAGACCGGAGCGTCTTGAAGATCATCCCGACAGCTTTTTTGTCAGCAAGGGCATGCGCAAACGGTTCCAATCTCTACATGGACGAGAGGCTACCTAATTGCGACGTTGATCATTTTGAAAGCGTTCAAGAATCAAGACAGACAAGCCCGTCTAGACCTCGCAGGGAGCCTGGCCGGCTAATATGGCCGCTTATGTTGCTTTTCTCACATTAATTACTTCAGAGTCGTTAGTATCATGATCAAGTACGCAAGGTTCTACCTGGGAATAACGAAGTCTAGTCCCTCTGAGCAGCTGAGGAAGTCCTTGCAACGGGAGTTTCTCCGAGATAGTTTTTTGTCCGAGATAGCTCAGCTGTGTCGATCGCATGCGCACCCGGTTATTCCTCCCGGCGTACCTTGCATTAGTCGAGCAAAACGTTGGGTCAAGCATAACGTCTACCTAGGTATTTGGTGAGCATATTAGTAAAAGAAAAAATAAGAAGGTGATGATTTTGCACGCTACATACATACAATGATCTCACCTCATCAACAGCTCGGGCTCTCTCTCCTGTCACTACTATGGCCTGTCTGTGCTTGTTGAGCTCCACTCGAATCAGTGTCCACCATCAGCTGGCAAAGCACATGGTCGACGAGTGTCAACTTGAACCGATGAGGTCCGAGGATGAGCTCGGTTGGGAAAATATTTTGAAAAATTTTCTTTTTTTTCTTTTTTTTACCAGGATCTAATCTATAGTGGAGTGTTTTGTAGCTGGCCCAAGCTCTCTGTCTTTGGATCTCATGATCACGATCACGATCTCCCACAACTAGGTAACTAGTCCGTTCGTCAGCTCAACTCGTGAATGAGTTAGTAGGATCTAGTATTCCGTGTGTCGAACCACAATGACTCGAGAGCTCATAAGGATGAATTCTTCTTCAGTCGCACAACCATAGTACTGTGTTACTAATGGTGAAATTTATAGATAGTCATTGGCCGGGCCTTTGATGTCTAATTTAGCTAGATAGAAGTTTTTTGTTTCTTTCCCAATTGGATAATCCGTAGTTGTAACCCAATTCTGATTAATAAGGGGGCAGCGCATCTACACTGTATTTAGCATACATATACATATGTGAGGTCTTTCCATCAATGAATACGTAAAAAGGGTCTCGCATTTCTTGTCCAACTTCTCCTTCACATGCTCTCTATATTGAGTACCTACTTGACACAGTCCAGATCCCCCGTCTATAGTAAGCGACCCCAGTAAGACCCCAAATCTAATGCTACCTAATCACGGGAACTTTGAAGTATCTGCCGAGTGAAACTGCATATCATTAGAGGCCCGAGAGACGCGGTTAGGAACTTCTGGAACTTTATCCGGCCCTAGCTAGCTCCTAGGCATGGGACAAGCGCCATCGCCTTAAAGAACCTAATATGAACGCAAATGGCATCGTCATATTATTGTTGTGTGAAATGCAAGCGATGCACGGTCCGTGTTGCCACCTTCGCCATAATCACCTTGATGTCAGAAGATACTACTATGATTTTTGCAACTAAAGAGTCCAATCGGCCGTACCACGACGTGGTTACGGTCCGGATAACACGTGAACATATCTATCTTCGTATCAACGGTGCAAAGTGCAAAAGCGCAAATGAAAAAGGATTCCATGGCTTTTCTCATGTATACTAGCATGTGTGCTTGGCCATCGGATGTCTGCTTTTCAACCGCAACCATCTGGCTTGTTTCGTCCGGATCATTCCGTCTCCCCAGGATATCCTCTCCCCACGGAGAGAGCTGAGGTCAGGAGCAAGCCTCAACGCCTCATCACGACATCGAGTGGTTTCGACGCGGTTTGCAATTGGCTTACCACCTGGTACCACCTAGAGCCATCCGCAGTTCATAGGCCTGCGGGCGTCGGTGTGACGACGACACCGCCGGGTTCCAACAGCAGGGCTGTTTCTGCTTTCCGTCCATCACGTCAGCGGCGCCATTTGGTCGCTTTGAGAGGGCACGTTGAAGCTAATTTTCCCAGGGCTATTTAGGTCAGATTACCTGTCATTGTTGACCATCCAGTCGGATAGGCTACGGACCGATCCCAGTGTGGTGGTCAGCATAGCACTTGGGAAGATTTGGGAGGAACGGGAATCCTCCCGATTGCGCCACTCATAACCCAATGGACATGACTTTTTTCTTTTTCTCTCCATTCGACCTTGCGTCTTATGTGCAGCTGTGTGAAATCTCCTCGCACATGAAGACATGCAACGAAAATGTAGAACTAGCATAACTACCTAATATCCCCGTCGGCCCCTTTTGAAGCATGTCCGTAGGGCTGCCAACCAGAAGCTACCCAGCCTCTTGGGTTCGCATCGCAGATGCAGGAAGCAAGCAAACTAGCAAACTAGCTGGGGGGGGAGACGTTGAGTTGTACATCTAGAGTGTTGACGTGCTACAAAACACCCAACTCGCAAAATCTTTCATGTCCACGCGAGGAAAGACACGTTGCGCAACACTCCGTAATGCTCTCTCACGAACCATCGTCTCTGCTACGGTTTATATCTCTCGCCAAGATGCTTACCAACGTGTCCTACGTCGCTTACCCTTTCCTCCCAACCTCCCAACCTCCCATTATGATCCATAACCTATGTTCTAGCTGGGCTTTTCTCCCGGCTTTATTAGTCTTTTGGCCCATGGCAGAGGAAACTTTCTCGATGATCACTAGCCCTAATGCAAGGGACATGAACCAGGATTGGTGGTCGTGTGGCAACACCCAATTCGTCTTTGCGATCACCCCCTGATTGGTCAAATCTACGTTGTGATCTTACTGCTTTAGAGGCGTAGAAAAGACTCATGGCTCCAATCCATCCCCCATCATCCTTCAGAGAGACCCCCCACTCAAGAAAAAGAAAGTTGGCGCCAGCCTGGCAGCCTGGATTGTCAGTATTGGGAAAGACGGTGATGTCACATTTCAGGGGGTCGTCTTGCGCGCGCGGTGCCGAAGTCAATCTCTCTTACCCGCGGCCTGTAGTCCTGAATTGAACTGGCGTCGCAGGCCAGACCAGAGCGGCGGGACGAGATGGACGAGATGGATGGGTGGATGATGGATGGGCGGGCAGCGGGAATGCGACGGGACGCAGTAAATGCTTAGTTCAACTGCAAGGTACGACACTAATCAAATTTAGGTCAACGCGCACAAAGTCCTACCTACCTACCGTAGGGCGTTGGGACTCCTACGTACATAAGCCTCAGGTGGAGGGAAGGATGGGAAATTTGCGATCCAGAAAGGCCGCATTCTCATTCTTCATCGCCGAGGCCCTCTCTCTCGCCCGTGCAGGATGATTCTGACTGCATCGCGCTGGGCTTCCTTTTACGTATCGCACGTCGGGGGATCCAAGCATCCGACTGGTGCGCTCTATTTACCTCGCAAATTCAGTTGCCCAGTGGCAAGAGAGAGGCGCTACCATCTCATTAGCCGGTGTTCAACGAGGTCGAGTCGAGAAGTGCACATTCTCAGGGGGCGGCCTCCAGATCTAGATTCTTTCCCATCGTCCACTCAGCGCCCAACTCAACCGGCGCGGTCAGCCATTCGGTCAATAGGCGTTCGTGGGCAGGCGGAACGGATCGCTTCATTCGATCATTCGATCGAGCGAGCGGGGTTGGGTGAATTCAACCGCTACCGCTACCGCTCAGGCTGACAAAGTGGGTAGCTATTCTGCGAACGCCAAGGTGTTGGATATAGACAGCGGCGAAGAATTCCCACATCTCTGATGAGGTGTTCGTCGTCACTACGCACGAGAGTCGCGAACTGCCAGTGTGTGTGTGTGTGTGAGTGTGAGTCAGCTTCCCCGTGCGGGGGCAAGTTCTGACAGCTCCCTCTCACAGCTTCTGGATATGACACACGTTTGCTCGATGGAGCAAGAAAATACCCAACTGGGTTTTCTCGCCCCCTTCCCTTGCGTTGCCTTACCGCGTTTGTTGCCAAGACTAGCGCAAGCGCAAACGTGGTTGGGGCGGTGAAAATGTGACCCTCCCTGCCTCCCAGGCACATTACATACGTGTCAGCCGGGTCATGGCTGACGCAGGATCAAGGTCCAATATTTATATGCAGGTACAGATGACGTGATACAGATATAGAGATCTGCAGCGTGAGATATCTCTTCTGTTTCCAAGGCATTCTACCTAAAAAGCTGGGCCGGCCGGTCTGCCGGGTCCGAATCGTGTCACGTCGATGGTTGGGGGTCCGAGGGACTGTTCTCCGCCGCCTGGTCAATCGCAAATCAGGAAAGGAGGCATCCCTTCCGGCTTTCTCTACCTCCTAGAGTAGTCGGCCTTTAGCTTTCGTATATTCACTTTGCTACTCGTAAGATCACTGTAGTGCGTAGAGTCGACAACTCGATAGAGACTATTGCCTGCCCCCGAGTCACCGACCTACAGAGACTCCCTCCAATAGACATGAAAACGACTAGAGGTCATGAATCTGTGCCCTCGCCTTCTCGTTCCTGTCCTGAACTAAATTTAGACCTAGATCTCGAGGTTGAACTTTTAGCAATCGCTAGTGTGCTCACCGCCTTACCTAGTTGACAACACACAACATAGTTCAGTCTCGTTCAATTATAACGCATCCTCCACTACGCATCGTGAGACAAACCAACCCCCTGGGGCCTTGTAGTCTTTGCTTAGCCAAAATTGAGATAGGGTAGCATGAGTTGCTAACTGAGTGTTCTGTGTCCATCTGTTCTAATCCCTGTATTTCAGTTGTCGACTTAAAATACTGCAAAATTGAGTCCCTCTTGGTGAAAATATGAACTATAGAATCTTATAATCGAGCTATGTAACATCACTTTGTGTGAGTTCCCAGTTTCTTCTTATCTCTGTAACCATGTCGATCTTCAAGAGTATGAGATTAGTTGTGTATATATGACCCAATCAGCTTATCAAGAATCAGCAACTACCAAAAAATTTAAAATATATAGACATAAAGTCATTATATCTCTGTTGAGTTATCTGGGCTTTCCGGTTGGGTTTAGCCGAGTTGCTGGTAGATACTTTAGACTCAGCTATTCCAGCTAAGAGCCCACGAAAATGAGTCTTCATCAGCATAAGAAAGGCGCAGCATATCTTATCTAGGTGCCGGTCCAAGAGATGGACTTTATTTCTCCCAGTTATCATTTAACTTCAAATAATATCTTGTCAGAAAGTCTTTGAGGGCTACACCTTTATACTCAGTTGGGGCGACTTCAAGGGGCTTGGCGGGAAGCCAGGCTACATAATCGCTCAGAGGCAAGCTGTCGAGATGATTGGACGACGATTAGGTGGTATGATAGATGAGAGCGAGATACGCCAACATTATGAAAGAATAAAAACGCTGAAATAGCGTCACAGTGGTTTTAGATCCTCGGCCGAGTGCTAATGATAAAGGGAGGTGATCCGCTTCACTGCGACAGTGGTACGTTCGAGGAAGAACCAATCATGGCGCAACTGCTGAGCTACCATATCAACCGAATATGAATTAAGACGAAATATTATAGCATTTACGGACGAAGGAGAATGAGGCGCGCTTCGGCCTACTCTGTCGATAGCTCGCCAGGCGGTATACCAGAATCAGACAAGTTATCTATCAAATAACGAATAGGTTGGGGTATGTGTGGGTGCGTATGACACCAGATATCACCAACGCCCCCTTTTTAACACTAATCATAGTACTCATTGATGAAATTGATGATGGAGCTGTCGTACTACTGTGGCTGTCGAGCGGCAGCAGTACCCTCATCTTCAAGTAGAGGATGACTCGGGAGGCTTGGTGAGGGACATTAACAGAGATACAAGACCATAGTTTGAAACCTAAAGTTGCGCAACCATATAGTCGACTTTGGATTTTCTGCATCTGGCGATCATGAAATAATTTCTAAAAGAACAACACTGTTTATTGCGACGGTGGCACCCAAGGAGCGATTGGTTCTGGAACTGACAGCTTCAGTTGAGTAATCAATGACACTGACCTGTCATAGCTGTCTTCATCAGGACAATAGGTACGAGTGTACTTAGAATTGAAGCATGCATACATGCTTGCAATACGGGCTAAACAGGCCGGCCGTCGCCTCCCTATTACTTATGTAGTGGTACATAAATAGGATTGGGGGGCCGCACCCAGTAGTCTCCCCATAATAGTAATTTCTTCTTGAATGATAAATTACAGATTTATCAAGTATAATGTTGCAATCGCATAATGGAAGAGTGTTAGTTAGTGCCGTTCCGGTTCATAAGCGGCTTGTGGCTCCGGCCGGGAGCTCACCGAAGTCCGGGAATTGACCCCACATACAGTATGAGGTGGCCAAACAGTTAACTAGGTCTTGAAAGAAGACGAATGCATTTTAACACCAAATGGCGAGGATGACATGTGTGAGTCGGATTGCCTAGGTAGACTCAACGATGGAGATATAAGGCTAAGAGGTGCCGTGATGATTGATGACGTGAAGGTCCGATCTATGTCACAGCAGAGGGACTCTACAATATGATAAGAGCGGATAGTATTGCTAGGAACATTTATATACACGCCGATTATAGTTCATGGTTACGATTCTCACCATAAACGCTATGCTACTACTCTACTGCTAACCATGCCCATTGAGAGGTTTACTAAAGACGAGGCCTTACTAGTTTAGGAGTCAACATTAGGACTCGAAGGCGAGGAGTATTGAAACCTGAAAGATGTATTCCGTAATAGAATTGGTGAAGAAGGATGAAGTTGGGCTCTGATAAACTTATGAAAACCCGAGGTCCATTTTAGAAAGTGGGAAGCTTTACCAAGGGGCATAGTCACTAGGAGGTGATACGTAAGGACAAGACTAACTTCATCGAACTGCGACAGTGGAATGATATTCAACCGACACTTATGTTCTCCCTTTCCAGTTTTCCTCAACCAAATCAGCAAAGGAGTCCCCAGACTTCACATTAAAATATTCCAACTTAGGTGCAATCCTCTTTAGGAGCTGGGTAATAGTGGCCGCCTTGGTGACCAGTTCATCCGCTGCGCCAGAAGTTGACGTCAGCTTCTCGAGTTCAAGTGAGCGTAGTTGAGGGAATGCGATATTTCTCTCTTCCAGTTTCAGTAGATCATATGACCCCCGGAGTTCGCACTCGACAAGTGTCGTTCCACAACCTTGGCTAGCCTCCACCAATGCTTCTTCTGTCCAGTCGCACTTGAACGCCAACCTTAAAGTGTTCAGACACGGTAGAGCCTGGACGATGCTGGCAAATTCGGATGTCCCGAACCCATCGACCTCGATATGCTCACCAGAAATTTCTAAACGTTCCAGTTGGCGATGCCCTTGCGCAAGCTTGACAAGCGCCGGCGAGGAGACGTAACCCTCTTCTGGGGATGTGTACTCCAAGCTTAGAACACGTAAGTTGGGACAGTACGTGCCAATGTCGGGAACGATCTCTTGCACATCACCCAAAAGAAAACTCCCACGTGTGATCCTCGCTTCTAGGTGGATTAACTGGGGCAAGTACGGCAGCAGCCCAATGAGTCCGTCAAACTCCCCAACGCAGACTAATTTCTGGAGTTGCGGGAAGAGGGTTTTCCCGTCGCTGTGTCGAGTTTGTTCGATGGCTTCCGAGATAAGATTCGCAGTCATCGGCTTTTGGCATTCTAGCGATTCAAGATCAGGCCTTGTGGCAAGGGCAATAAAGACGGAGTCGGTGACAACCCGATTCATGCCAAACATGATCGATAGTCGTTTAAGGGCTTTTGCGCTTTCAAGGAACCGAAGAAATCCTTCCGGAGAAATCTGATCTCGTGGGTTGTCGATTAGAAGTTCTTCGAGTTGCGGGCAAGAGCTCTAGTGCGAGTTAACAAAGTAGCGACCCATGGACAAGATGCAATATCACGGACCTGCAGTGTCTCCAGAAATACATCCGAAATTGGCCCTCCGTAGAAGTGTAGACACTTCAGGCTGGATTGGAGATACGGCTTCAGCGATGTCTCGTCGTTGCTATCAGATGCATCCAGCACGAGCTTCTCTAGCTTAGGGAAACTTGAATCTTTGAAGAGGCCGTGGTGGATGGAATCATCTCCAGCGAACTCAAGATGTCGAATGTTATCAGTGTGAAGCTGTAAGTTCTGAGGTTCCCTCTCCGCAATGCTCGCAAGGGTGGAGACGGTCGGGCTATCCTGTGCCATGATTCTTGTTTGTTGTGGTTTCAGTGAGAAAGACTCATAGTGAGAAAAAGTAATAGGAGACTGGCTTTCTGCCACAAGGCCGTGTTGTAAGTTGATCTTCTGTCATGTAGTGTGGACGTGGCAATTCCTTAGGATCAGTTACCTAGACGGGAATGATTATATTGATTCAGCTGACAATAAATCTGCATTAATGCCCAGAGACAGCGCTGGAAAAGTGGAGAGAATAATTGATGGTGATACGTCCGCTGATGATGGTATAGTATTGGACAATATCATCCGGGCCATTTTCACAGCTTCCGAGATAGTATATAGGAGGGTCTGCTTTCGAAATGGCACTCAGGCCGAAGTATAAAGCTCATTCTAAGAGAACGTCTACCGCTCTACCAAGTAACACTCACTTGAATTATGTTATTATCGAAGGCTATTCTGGGCGCAGTGGCAGCCCCCATGGTTCTTAGCCTTTCATCATTTTCTAAACACGAGGACTTATTAGTCACTCGTTTTGAGCCCGAGTCCCTTCAAAGCATCGAGGTTGAATTGCTACTTAGAGCATGCTCGGGGAGCCGGGAAGATCAGGATGTATGTCAAGGGGCGTTTCTGAGTCGGAGACACTCATATCATAACTGGTTAGGACACTTATCCCCGACATCAGGATACGATTTTTAATTTGGTATATAGCAAGAATTCGGGCGGCAGATGCTGCGCGCTTCAAAGAAACGGTTCTGGTGGTTTAGATGTGGATAAGGGAAGAGGAGGTGAAGACTGTGGGTATTGCTTCAGTGGCAAATGCAAACGTGAGAAGTGATACAAAGACGATGTGGGAAATATGAAGCATACAGTACTATATTATGGCGTTGATTGCGGTACTTGGTATGGTGATGAGGTTGAGTCTGCCTGAGCGTAGATGCTCGAAGACAGAGTAGAGATAGGCCAATACGCAAAGGTCTCGGCATAACCTCGTGCAGTTGATATTGCCAAGTGCGTATTTACTTCAGTCTTACAAGGAGAATGTCAACCAAGGAGAGGACAAAATTATATCACAAAAGGCCAGAAACTTTCTTAAGACGGCAACGTGCCATATAAAACTCAAGAAACTGAATGCAGAGAGCCTGACATTTGGCAAATAATTCTTCAAATCTATTCAAAATTCAAGCAAAAGAATAATTGACTGAGATCAGCAGATGGAATCAACCACTGGCTACTTAGAACCATCCTGATCCCAGGTAAACACCCCTCCGCTAATACTCACGTCCAGCTCAGCCCCCGCTCCAAAGTAGCCAGCGGCCGGATTGTCGTCAACCCAAAAAGTGGCAATAACACCATCTTCGACACTAGTGACGGTGAATTTGTTGGGCTTTGATGTTAATTCCTCCCAAGAGTTGTATCCCAGCACGCCGCCCGTGATCTCCATTCCAGCCCCCGGTCCGATGCCCCATCCACTGCCCGAGTGACCGTCCGTAGTATTCACGTTGACATAAGTCGCGAAGAGGAGGCTCCCCGAGTTGAGGTTGGCAGCTGTGAACTTCGGAAAGTCTTCAGGCCTTTTAAAGTCCGGCTTGTCGGCCTGCTTGTCGAGTGCTTTCTTGACTCCTGCAGAACCACCAAGCTGTTCTACAATTTGAAGGAACCCGACCCAATCTTCATTCGTGAGGTCTTCCGCATTTCTGTCATAGTTAGACACGGCGTGCCAGACATCGAAATTGCAGGGGCCTTGACTCACTTCTTGACCTACATTGACCGTACAGTTAGTAATAGAAAACATAGTCGCCGACAAGCGGCGAGAATAGAAATCAACTCACAAGATCAGCCATTATGTTTTCTTCTTGTGATATATATGTACTCGGAAGTTCAGTGGGTGTTTTCACGGTGGTAAAAAAAAAAAAAGATGTCTCTCGTCTCCAAACGTCGGAGGTTGCCTTTAAATAATCAAGGGAAGATAGGGGTAAGGCATTTATTCCGGTATCGAACATGAGATGCTCAAATGCAGCATAGCTTAGACCTTATTATCAGGACAAACCTAGGGGTGAATCAATGTCGCACCGCCAATCATATCAAGTGATATAATGTAGGTATGTCAATGGATGTAGAAACGTCCTTGGGCATCTAAAAGCCTGATATGGCCCCACTGCAGAATACAGCACAGAACCAATACGCAGGCGTAGCCACCATATGTCCTACATATTGACCCAGAATCAGCGCCGGCAGTCCAGCTGAAACCCTTCTTTGAGTAAGATACATATCCAATAGTGGCAGAAGTGACTAATCACAGTATGGATGGAAATCTTCAGTGCCATGCATATCCTGTAGCGATAGCCTTGAGTCTCCTGAGAGACGCCGCTGCCGCACCTTAATTCGTTAAGCTGTGTCAACACTTGTCGCCAAAGTGTAGAAATCAGGGTTTTCAAAAGATCTAGCAACATGTGATCGTATAATAAGAAAACGATTAGATATTGCGCAAATTTCTGGTGACATTGTATGAAAGTGTGAAAAGATCGCCCCCTTTTTGCAACCTCGTTGGTCAATATGCTGGTCAAATACATTAATCCAGCTCCTTACGTTCGGTTTGATAAAGTCGCACACCATTTGATCTATAGTCTCATACCAGTAAGATCATAGCAGCTTCTTTGAGTCGCTTGTGAATGGAAGGGTGTGGATTATCACGATATTAGTTTCACCATGGGACTTTGGTGGGTATGCTTGGTTATTTCAAGTCTCATATGCAGTAAAACACCTTGATTTTTCAATACGGGAAAGATTATTGGGGAGCCTCATGGCTTGATTAGTGTAAGGTGAAACTATAGGGGGCACAAAGTACTCTATATAGGTACATACACCTGCTGGTATCGTCACGCGTTATGGTCGACATCAGATACAAAAAAGGATATAGTATATGGGGAGATACCTGACTTAGAAGTTGATGTCTATAACGATGATTACTTTATGTGACTAATGCAGTGACGAGAACTAGTGCTAATTGGAAGCTGGGTCTTCTTACGAAACGAAATTCCTGTCGTTGATTTCATCCCTTAGACTCACCTTTACTAACCTGCTCGCTGAAACTTAGTAGAGCAGGCTCATGATTTACTTTAACGATCTGACTAGCATCTAATCTTCAACGCAGAATTCATCGGAAACTGCATATATATAGCATTTACCATTCTCTATTAACATACCCCTGAAGTAGTCAGCAGACCAGAATCACATAAAACTCATTGATTACTTAGTTGATATAGGGCTTCAAATAGTATTGGCGAGCTTGAGAGTAAAAATCGTGAATCTCCACAAACGAGCGTTAGACGGTGGAAGAGCCACCGCGGTGTTCTCAAGAAGTAGCCCTAGACTCGTCACTCGTCAAGGTTCACAAATAGCTAAGGTCTCAATCTAGCACTTTCAATCATTGTATAGAAGACTTCTATTTCTTTGATATATTTATATTATTATATGAAGCCCGAGACCATGGCTCAAGTTGTATAACATTATACAGCATTTTATGAAACCTGGAGTGAGACTATTACATGGGCGAGATTGTATTATATGTTTCCGTGTTTCCAAACATGACAGGCATTGAAGGGCAGCATATTCAAGCAAAGAGGCAATAATTGTATATGATTAGATTCTGTGTTCGAATGAATACGGTAGGTATGTCTATCAACAGCAGGCTCGGGATTGCTGCACTTAGTCTCGGTAAGACCATTCGTAGACGTCTTCGCCAATGAGAAGGAAGTTCTCTACAGAGGATGGAAATGGCGGGGATCGAGAACAATTGTATGCAAGCTGTCAGGTTGTTGGCGTCGAGATAGGAGATAGGGGTAATGAAGTCGGGGAACAATGTCACATTGATGCACCGATGAAAAGCAGGGAGACAATTCATTCACGGGCGAGGGGCTAAAGAAGAGCGCTAAAGAAGTACATAAAGAAAAGCGCATCATCGAAGCTGCAATTCTCCGAGGACCGACGCCGAGCAGACCTCTGGAGGCAGACAGCCATATCCACTAATGATGAGTGTCTAGGTGGCCTGTGCTACAGCCTACAGCATCTGATAACGTTAAAGAAACCGGGGTGACAGGCGAGATACATACTTTGTTAGGTAATGGAGGTACGTGCATATGTGCATGTGGTAGGTATCTACATAGGTACTTGGCCTGCAATACGGAATTCTGTGCCTACATGTACAAGACATTTGTAGATGAACATCAAACGAATGTCGAATTGCGACTGAAGGAATAATGAACTTGTAGAGAATGCTAGGCAGAGACTATCATTTGCTAGCAAAGTGCTTTCATTAGTTTGTTATTCTCATATTCTTCATTTCTCAGTTTCCATAGTATTACATCAGTGGTACCCATTTAGACTTTTTGAGCTGGTAATAGTGATACATTTCGCCGATGAGGATGAGAAATAGCGCAGGTATGAAGTACCTACTTATTAGCGTAGGCCAATTCCATGTTGTATGCAAACTGTATGTGCCGCTGCCGCTGCCACCACCTGCGCAGCTTATCCACCCTTCCTCCCCCCAAAAACCACCCTTGCCCCCGCCCATGGCCCCATGCACACTTCTCCCACCGTAAACCACAAAAACGTACCATAAACGTACCATAATCAGTTTCGCCGTAGAATAACCGGCAGCAAAAGCAGGTGAGGGAGAGGCGAGAGGCTTAGGCTGAGGCTAAGCGGAGCCTTACTACCTACAACGTACCTACATACGTACATACGCAGTACAGATCCGTACATAACATACGAAGTAGGTACCTACACCTTCTGAGGGTACATACATACATACATACATACAACGTCCAGTGGCAGGAGTGGTCAGTACATGGAGGTAACAAGGTTTGACCTGCTGCTGCACCAGCAAGAACCAGCAGAACCAGTAAAGTAAGTAGGTAGCACTGGACCTGGACCTCAACCTCTCTACCTCTCTACCTCTACATACTCTCTCTCTACTCCGTACCTTAGACCTTAGACCTTAGACTCTGCCTCCTCCACAGTGCCATTCCCACTCTCCAGTCAAGTCACAAGTCCCAGTCCAGGCCAGTCCAGTCGATTCAATCCCCAGACCTGCGAGGTGTCGTCGTCGTCCTACATCACCCATCGTATCAACCGACGTTCATCATTCCAATTTTCCATTTCCCCCTTGTCGGCATCGTCGGCAACGGCCGGCTTTTGTGACGAGGATAATCGCATTGCTCGAGCACACCAATGAGCGACGCCAATTATTGTCTTTTGCAGATTGATCGCATGTAGTCCCCGACGAACCGTCCACCATGTCCGCCGAAGCGACCGCCGTAATGGCGACTGCGCCCGAGCTCGACCATGGCCATGCCCATGACCGTGACCGTGACCATGAACATGACCATGACCATGACCATGACGCCGGCGTTGAGATCCAGGTCGCAAGTGGCCCATGCAACAATGATAATGAGAAAGACGCAGATGCCCGTAACGGCAACAACGACAGCAGCAGCAACAAGCAGCCCACCGGCCTTCACTCACCGCCCGATAGTAACAGCGCAATGAAGCTGGACGGTAGCGACGATTCCGAACTCAGCGATCTGGAGGACCCGTCCATCATCGACGACACCCTGAACATCGGTCTCAATCCGATCCCGGCCTCCCCACAACCCGATTCCGACGACAGTAAAGTCGACCCGGAACAGGATGAGGATATCGGCGAGGTCCTTCCCGACCACTGGTCCGGTACCGTTCCCGTCTTCAAGCCGGACATGCACCAATTCAAGGATTTTAGGAAATTCGTACGTCGCCGCCCGCCGCCCTCCCCCTCCATCTCCTCCTGCCCCCCTTTTCTTTTCCCCTTCTTACTGAACCCGCCTCGCTAACTAACCTGTTCGCCCTCACACAGATGACTAAGGTTGATCCCTACGGCATGAAGTCCGGTATCATCAAGATCATTCCCCCGCAGGAATGGAAGGAGCAGCTCCAGCCGATCGACGACCTGGTGAAGCAGGTCAGGGTCAAGGAGCCCATCAAGCAGGACATTATGGGGTCTAACGGCACCTATCGACAAGTGAACATCCTGCACCAGCGATCCTATAATCTTCCCCAGTGGCGAGCCCTCTGTGACCAGAGCGAGCACCAGCCGCCCGCCAGACGAGGCGAGCGGCGCGCACAGGCGCCCCCCAAACCTAAGCTAGCCTCAGCCTCCACTGCTACCGGTTCGAGGAGAACCCGGCGAACCACCAGGGGGAAGGGCAAGAGAGGTGCCGCCGCCAAAGATAGCACCGCGGAACAGGAAGAGCGACCGATGACGCCCGTCTCACCAAAGCCCACCGAGGAAGTTGTCGACTCCCTCGAGCAGGACGACCCCGGCGCAGATGTAGATACTGACGGTGGCACTCCCCTCGTCGGCCGCGTCGGCGGTTCGAGACAGGCCAGGCCCAAGACGCAATCCACTTCTGCCCGGAGGAAGTTTGCCAGGAGAGAAGCCTCAGCCAGGATCGATGAGGAAGCATTTAGGGAATTCGACTATCGTATGGATATCTCCGACTATACCCCCGAGAGATGCGAGGAACTCGAGCGCATCTACTGGAAGACTCTGACATATGCACCACCACTCTACGGTGCCGACCTTCCGGGAACGCTGTTCGACGATGGGACGGAATGTTGGAACCTCAATAAGCTTCCCAACCTTCTCGACGTCCTTGGCACCAAGGTTCCCGGAGTCAACACGGCGTACCTCTACCTAGGGATGTGGAAGGCCACTTTCGCGTGGCATCTGGAGGACGTGGATCTCTACAGCATTAACTATCTTCATTTTGGTGCCCCGAAACAATGGTATAGCATCTCCCAGGGTGATGCGCGCCGGTTCGAGGCTGCCATGAAGAGCATCTGGCCAACGGAAGCCAAAGCTTGCGATCAATTTCTACGCCACAAGGCTTTTCTTATTTCGCCTAACCATCTGCAGCAATATTTCAATATCAAAGTCAACAGGTGTGTCTCGTATCCGGGAGAATTCGTCGTCACGTATCCTTACGGGTACCATTCTGGGTACAATCTGGGATACAACTGCGCCGAGGCTGTCAACTTCGCCTTGGACTCCTGGTTGCCGATGGGAAAGATTGCGAAGAAATGCGAATGCGCCCAAGCTCAAGACAGCGTCTGGGTCGATGTGTACGAGATCGAACGTAAGTTGAGAGGAGAGGAGACAGATTACGAAGAGACTGAGGATGAAGAGGAAGATGAGGACGAGGATGAAGAAGAGGGCGACGCTGGTCTCCCAATCCCGCGATCTTCTCATGCTGTTAAATTTAAACAAGCCGCACGGAAGCGCAAGCGTGTGCCAACTGACAAAGGGGAGAGGAAGGCCAAGAAAATACGCCTGCGCCTTAGGAACCACGTTGAACCGCCTTGTTGCCTCTGTCCTCATGATATCCCTGGTGCCCAGGTGCTTCCTACAGACGATGGCCGCAAGGCGCATCGCATCTGTGCGCTCTACGGACCAGAAACATGGATCGAGACCGTCGACGACAAGGAGATCATCGCAAATGTCGAAAACATCAGCAAAGCACGCCTGGATCTCAAGTGTCTGTATTGTCGCTCTAAGCGGGGCGCATGCTTCCAGTGTTCGCAGAAGAAATGCGCTCGATCATACCATGCAACCTGTGCTGCGGCTGCTGGCGTACTGGTCGAAGAGGCCGAGGTCCCAGTCTTTGGCGAGGACGGAACTGAGTATAAAGAGCAAGCCTTTGAGTTCAGCTGCCGCTTCCA
Source organism: Whalleya microplaca (assembly GCA_022497155.1). NCBI lineage: Eukaryota > Fungi > Ascomycota > Sordariomycetes > Xylariales > Xylariaceae > Whalleya > Whalleya microplaca. The sequence goes on along the minus strand of MU385712.1, from coordinate 159,754 downwards.
CAGATCCAAGCGAGACAGGAAGCTTGACGGAGATGCACTGGATGAGTGTAAGAAGACTCGCCAAGCTGCGTCTGCTCTCAAGCAGGGCGACATTTGCCAGGTGCAATACTATCGTGGTGATATATTCGCGGGCGTCATTGTTGAAAACCGACATGACGAGCATACATTCCTGCTTGACATTATTCCTAACGGGTACGAGACTGGCGATCAGCCCTACAACAGAAATTTATATGTGCTAACCAAATCTAGGGACCGTATTGAAGTTGAATGGAAATGGCTGCTTCTCCCAGATCCAGCCGACTTCCACCTCCCTAAAGCCTCACCAAACGCTATTCCTATGCCGACATCACGTAAGGCTAAAGACCGCATCAACGCCACGAAGAGGCAGACAGAGGAACTTCCTCGTGCTGATGCGCCATTCGTCGACGGGTTTACATGGGCGGAGTTTAACGCTTACGATTGCACTAATAAGGCGCAGGCCAAGGTGGACTTGTCCGGAGAGAACCAGATGTGGTACTACCTTGGAAGGACATCGACAGAAGCTCGCGCACAGTACACGGAGGACCCGAAGAACCCCAGGCACAATGCCAGGAGTAACTTCTTGGACACTATTCCACGGCCAGCTCCACCCCCTGCCGTGCAACCTCGAAAGCCTTACGGGTCTACATTCGCTATCCAACCTCATCCTGCGGCAGCTCCGAAGACCGAGAAGCCGTACCAGTACAAACCAAGGACTCCCATTATTCCTTCCTATATCCAGTCTCCATATACTGCCCAACACTTTACTCCCAAGCCTTCTCCATTCACCGTGCAACAATTCATTCCAAAGTTGTCACCCTATACTCCAACGCCGACATCGCAGACTTCGCAGACATCGCAGAATCCTCCTCATTACCTTTCACAGAAACCCTTGCAGCATCATACCCAACAACTTCCGCAGCAGACCAGGCCAAATCCCGCGCCCGTACCAAAGCCTTCTTCTTACGTCTCACAGCAAACGGCTCAGCAGTCCGTGCCGAAGCCAGCACCTGTGTCCAAACCTACACCTTCGCAGGGCGGGCATAAGCGAAACCGATCTTCACTCAGTAGCCAGAATGGCCAAGGACTGGCGTTTGGGTCGGATCCGCGGTTTAGGACGCCGCCGTTCTCGTATGGATCCGGACGATTTGATGCTAACGCTAAGTCGCCCTTTAGTCACGGGTTTATGCAGCCTCCGGGTCTGGGGCCTTCCCCATCGCCGCAGAATGGTCAACTCTTCCAGGCTCAAGCGAGGGCCAGATCAGGTTCACTAGCATCTAACAGGTCATTTGATACGCCGATGACTTCCTCGGCCATCCGTCCCCCTTCCTCCGCATCGTCTGGGAAGATGGTCGGGCCGTCACAGTCAGCGACGGTTGCACTGCAAAATAACATCACCAAACAAGCTCGGCCTAGTATTGTTCAGAAGTATGCCTTCTTCCAGGTACATCATAACAGGTACGTCAACCCAGCCTTGCCATGCTAATATGCCTTCGAGCTAACCTCTTGACAGAGATTCTACTAAGTACAGGACACCTTACGCTCACTGGGGTGGCTTTACCAACGGATACGAGGGAAATCTTCGGGCGCATTTGATGAGAACACCTGATGCCTTGTTCGACGTGCGAAGGCAATCAATTGGCTTAAGTGGTGGTGTCTCTGGCGTGTCTTCAGGAGCTAGGAATCCGTTCACTAATGGCCTTCCGACGAAAGATCCAACCGTCTCAGTTCCACACATCACTGGTCCCAATGCACCGCAACAAGCCAATGCCTCACCAGCCTACAGTTCTCCCAGGCCGTATGGAGCGGAAACAACGCCGTTATCGACGCCATCGTCGGCATCGCACGCACAGCCAAACGTACGGCGGCTATCTATAAACGGCGCAAACCCTTGGGATACGGATCGAGGGTCTGCAGGGCAGTTACATCCAGCTATCCGAGCTCATTATGCGGCAATGCTACAGAAGAGGAATAGCGAGGTGCAGGAACAGCTCATGGATGCTCGAACGAAACAAGGAGAAGCGAATCAGTCACCAATATCGGCTGCTTCAACACCTTCACAAGCCCCTGTCAGATTAGCGGCCGTACCTGCTCTGTCTGCATCACCAAGCCTGGGACAACGTATAACTTCTACCCCATCATCAGAGCTACCTGTATCGACGCCCTCGCCTATCACGAAACCACCGAGCGTGCCACCAAAACAGACATATGTGCCTCCCCCTCGACCATGGGAGACCCTTCGCAGGGCACAACCGATGGGCCAACAGCCTCTGCACTTCTCGCCCGCGTCGATGTCTACGGCCCCAGCTAGCCCGGCCGTGACCCCAGCCACCCCCAGCCCGTTCTCGACCAACGGGTATGAAAATCCGAGGCACCTTCCAAGTCCAGGGCTCGGGCCTAGCAATGTAAGCGGACCTTTCTGGCAGAAGTTCCCGCAGACCGTGCCTAACAGCCTCAGCCACAGCCAACCCAGTCACAGGCAGCCTCAGTTGACACACCACACGCACAGCCTCGGCCAGCAGCCGAGCGATCACCAGTACGCGCACCACCAGTACCAGCTACCACAAGCCAATGTTCAGCACCTGCCCTACGACATCCAGTTGCAGATGCAGTACCGCCAGCAGCACCAGCAACAGCAGCAACAGCAGCAGCACCAGCAACGTCAGCAGCAGCAGCAACATTCGAGATAGAGTCTATAACACCGGAGCATCTGCCGCTGCCTCTACCTCCAGCAGTGGCGACGACGGAAGAGCTGGTGGACGCACCGCAAGGATCGATGGAGTTAGTCGAGAACATAATAAGGAATGCACAAATGGCCAGCAGCAGCAGCAGCCTCCTCTGCTAGAGCCGAGTGGGCTGCTGGCAAAGTGAGGAAATACACGGGATTACAGCACGGGCAACGGGAAATGAGCGAGATGAACAAGGTTACTATAGCGAAATATTCACGGTATACTAACGGTCACTCTCCCGGGGTGTTTGGCGTCGATGGGCAAGGGGGCAAGGGAGCCTAGTCTCTCCCTCTCTCCCTCTCTCTCTCTCTCATGGGGCAGAGAAAGCATTCTGCAGCATAGAACTAGTTGCCTGCATTGGCTTGTTTTTTTCCGGGTGGAAACACAGGGGTTTACATAGGAGTCGAATTTCTTTTCTTCTTTTTCAACCTTTCATGGGGTTATTATACAAATGCCAGTGATTTCTACGGGGTTTCCGACTGGATGTATACTAGATGGAATGGGGCTGGCTAACTACGAAAGTAGGCCATTTCCCGGACAAACTCAAAAGATGTATAGTATGCGGTAGCGACAGTGAATTCAGCTTGCCAACCACCCTGGTGGTTCCTGTAGAGGATCTGGTTCTGCTGGACAGTAATAAAAGTGATGTATCTACCTAATATAGGGAATAGAATTGAAGTATCTGCTTCTATTATAGGATAGTTGTAGTCACATGATATAGCCTTCCTGTCTTCATTGTGTAAGTGTATTTAGGTAAGGACGGGTATGTACGGATATCGTAATCCGTAGGTACGGAATACTTCCCTCTTGCCTTTTATGCTTATCGTTATCGGATTTGCGTAGCGTCGATAGTGGATCTGCATGATTGGGGACTAAAGTGAACCTTCCTCCCGCCTTCTCTACATTGGACAAAAGAACTCGGACCCTCTTGTTTTTTTCCCTTCAGCCTCGCATTGCTCGTTCCTTGGCGACCAAAGACGATATAGCAATCCCTCACTCAGCACCTGTCGCGATTGCGTCCAGAGCCATCAATCAGTGATTCACCATGGGCGACAAGGCCGATCGGAAGCGCTCGAGCAGCTCGGACCCGGACGCAGATGGTTCTGCTAAGCGCGCCAAAAAAGCGGACGGAGAGGAGAAGCCCAAGTACAACAAATACCTGGCACACTGGGGTGACGACGCGGGCGATGTCGACAACGACTGGGGCGATATCAGCAACTGGGGCGACAACACCAAGAAGAACGGTGCCTCTGCCCGTCGCTCCTCGCCGCTCGAGAACTTCACGCGACGCCAGACGACGGCGAAGCAGGCCTTCAATGCCGAGGACGGCGACAACAACCCCTTCACTGGCGAGCCCCATTCGCAGCAGTACTTCAACATTCTGAAGTCGAGACGCAACCTTCCTGTGCACAAGCAGAGGTGAGTTCGGTTCCTCCTCATCTCCTCACTTCCCTCCTCTCCTCCCTCCGTTCTACTTTGTTGAGTGTCTTGTCTTGCTTCGTAGTAGTGGTGTGGTAGAATTGTACTGATGTTGGCCTATTCGATGATCACAGACAGGAGTTTCTCGACCTGTACCAGAAGTCGCAAATCCTCGTTTTTGTCGGTGAGACCGGTTCGGGAAAGACGACCCAGATCCCGCAATATGTCCTCTACGACGAACTCCCTCACCTCACCCACAAGATGGTCGCCTGTACCCAGCCCAGACGAGTGGCTGCCATGTCCGTCGCCCAGCGTGTCGCCGACGAGCTCGACGTGAACCTCGGCGAGCAGGTCGGTTACAGCATCCGTTTCGAGGACAAGACCAGCTCCAACACCATCCTGAAGTACATGACCGATGGTATGCTTCTGAGAGAGGCCATGCACGACCACGACATGTCGCGCTACAGCTGCATCATCCTCGACGAAGCCCACGAGCGTACGCTAGCCACCGACATCCTGATGGCGCTTCTCAAGCAGGTGACCAAGCGCAGGCCCGATCTCAAGCTCATTGTCATGTCTGCCACCCTCGATGCCCAGAAATTCCAGCGCTACTTCTTCGATGCGCCCCTGCTGGCCGTCCCCGGAAGAACATTCCCTGTCGAGATCTACTACACCCCCGAGCCGGAGAAGGACTACGTCGAAGGTGCAATACGTACTGTCCTCCAAATCCACGCCGGTGAGGACGACGGCGATATTCTCCTGTTCCTTACTGGAGAGGAAGAGATTGAGGACACGTGTAGGAAGATCTCTCTCGAGGCCGACGAGCTCGTGCGAGAGACGGATGCTGGACCCTTGAAGGTCTACCCCCTCTACGGCACTCTGCCCCCGCATCAGCAGCAGCGGATCTTCGACCCGGCGCCGCCACCTTTGAAGAAGGGAGGTCGACCCGGCCGCAAATGTATCGTCTCGACCAACATCGCCGAGACCAGTTTGACTATTGACGGTATTGTCTACGTCGTCGACCCTGGCTTTAGCAAGCAGAAGATCTACAACCCCCGGTTGCGAGTCGAGTCTCTGCTGGTCTCCGCCATCTCGAAGGCTTCGGCGCAACAGCGGGCAGGTCGTGCCGGCCGAACGAAACCCGGAAAGTGCTTCAGGCTCTACACGGAGAAGGCCTTCAAGGAGGAGCTGATCGAGCAGACCTATCCCGAAATTCTCAGATCCAACCTGGCTAACACCGTGCTGGAACTGAAGAAGCTCGGCGTAGATGACCTCGTCCATTTTGATCTCATGGATCCCCCTGCCCCCGAGACGATGATGCGTGCCTTGGAAGAGCTGAACTACCTCTCATGTCTCGACGACGAGGGAGATTTGACTGCCCTCGGTGGCCTGGCCTCCGAATTTCCTCTGGACCCCACCTTGGCGGTCATGTTAATCTCGAGTCCCGAGTTCTACTGCTCGAACGAGATGCTCTCCATCACCGCACTCCTCTCCGTGCCCCAGATTTTCGTCCGTCCGCCCCAGAAGAGACGAGAGGCCGATGAGATGAAGGCCCTCTTCAAGCACCCTGACGGAGACCATCTCACCATGCTCAACGTCTACCACGCCTTCAAGGGCGTGCTGGCCCGGGGTGATGATGGGAAGCAGTGGTGCCACCAACATTACGTCTCGTTCCGACATCTCTCGAGCGCGGATAATGTTCGCGCCCAGCTCAAGCGCATTATGGAAACGCACGGCTTAGACCTCATTAGCACCGAGTTCAGCGATAAGAATTACTACACCAACATCCGCCGCGCTCTCGTCACGGGCTTCTTCATGCAGGTGGCGAAGCGGGAGAACAACAAGATCTACCGCACCCTCAAGGACAACAACTCCCAGGTCATGCTACACCCGAGCACCGTGCTCCAGACGGAGTACGATTGGGTCGTCTACAACGAGTTTGTGTTGACGACGAAGCAGTACATCCGGACGGTCACGGGAATCAGACCCGAATGGCTCTTGGTAAGTGGACTTGATTTCGCCTTGGATTTCCTGTAATTTTTTTCAGGGTGACATGCAGGCTGACTAGATTGGATGTAGGAACTCGCGCCAACGTATTACGACCTCGACACCTGGGAGGGTCAGAAAGACGTCAAGCAGGCTCTGAAGGGGGTGGTCGAGAAGATGAGACGACGGGCTGCGCTGAAGGCTGGCCGTTGAGGTGCCTTCGCTGTGATGGCAGTCCCTCCAGCACGCAGCGCGAGTTAGATCCGGGCTACGTGCGAGGCAACTCGGGATCAAGAAGAAACAGCATTACTAGAGACAGCCAGTTTTAGGATGACCTGATCGTCTCTAGCCCACTTCTTCGACTGATGAACAATTGTTATGATTAAGGGCTAGAGCCTAGCAATGAGCCATGGAGGCAACATTTGACGCCACCATGATACCTATGTATGACGTTTAAGGGAGGAGCAGAGGGAAAGATGCTAGGTATGTATCGTTGCATGCATGCAATGAGGGACGTGGTACCTTAGACAAGACATAGATGGATGTACAGCTACAGCTTCGTGGTTCAGTTAGACCCGCATGGTCAGCTAAGATAGATGGATGGATGGTCTGTTAGTTTGCCTGCTTGTGCGGGCTGGCTGTACCGTGTTGATCAGAGATTAGAGGAAAGCAATGCAGATAGATGAATGAACTGCGATCTCCATACCACATTGTCATTAAGGCACGCAATGCTGTCAAACCTCGTCATTACGTGGGTAAGTACTTGCAATCTGGAGCAGTCGTCTATATAAGCACGAGTATAGTTGATGCGTAGGTAACAACGCTGGGTTCAAGCTGGAATAACTCCGAACACCCCTTTTCATCCTATCTATCCTGATGGCTAACCTCATCGCTATTTTGCTCTGCCAACCATTTTCGCTCAATTGGAATCAAATTGCCCTTTTTGGTTTTTTCTTTCTTCTCTCTCCCTGTCTGATTTATTATATGCGCTGCGCGGCAGTACTGTTTCCAGGATCCTTTAATGCTCCGAACCCCATACACAAGAACTGGTCGGGTAATTGAATTTACCTTTTGCTCCTCGCCCTATCCTTTTGCTATGATATTAGGTAGGCTATCATTCAGCCGGCACTGCTTCGCTGTAAAGTGCCATCTCAGTCAATCGCGTGGTGAGTTTTGGTATTACATGTATACACTGCTTAACCCCAAACTTCCACCCTATTGCGTACAGCCTTAGAACCTCAAAATATCATCAGGGGCTCTGCAGACTTATGCATGTGCAAGCAGCCTGCCAGCCTGCCTACCTAATCCCTGCCGTTCGTGTGTATGTATGCACTGTACTATACATAGCCAAGCTTCCAAGGTTAGCTGTACATAGGTCCCGCTATTGGGCGATCCCCACGACCTCCAACCAACGGCGATCCCCCAACGGCCCCCCCAGATTGCTGGGGTCCGCCCGCCCCTACTCTAGCCGCCGAACCCATCACAACCGGGGCGGCGGCGGCGGCACGCGATTGGACGGTCCGTCCGTCGACGCTGTGCGGGCTGGCCAAATCACACACAGCGGGCTAACCTCGAGCACGACGGAGCTTGCTCACAAGGGCACATGTACGGCTTCATTTCGCCCGCCCCCTCCCCCCAATGCAGGAGGTCGTCACATAGGTACCTATGCTACGAGCGAAGGCTACTGGAGAGAGAGCTAGATGGGGGAGGGTAACTAGGTTTCTGGGGCCGGCTGGGGCCGGATCTATTGATTGTGATTGTGATTGTGATGGAATGCCACGCGGACTCCGAGGCAGACAGGCAGACCGCTGGGACGGGAGATCGCCATAGCTGCGTAGGCAGGTAGTATAAATGGTGATGAGCGCCCAGGGTGTGCTCTCGACTCTTACATCACTCACGGGCTACCTAGATTGAAGGCCTCAAGTCGTGATTGAGTTACTCTAGAGTGATCGCGCCTAGTCAATTCTTGAATCAACCATCCAAGACCAGTTCAGAGTCGAGTATTTCTCCTCAGCTACTTGTCTCTTGTTTGTTTACCTCGTCTCACCTCATCTCATCTCGTCCCCCCTATCTACCCATCTCAAGACCAAGACCCAAGACCCAAGACCAAGCGAAAAATGCGCGCCACCCAACTCCTCCCCGCCCTCATCATCGCGCCCAGCGCGATCCTCTGCCTGCCCACCACCAGCATCCCCTCAGCCGACGACACACCCCCGCAAGCCTGCGAGCTCGTCGAGCTGGGCACGACGCCGACGAACCCGCCGGCCTGCTGGGCATGGTACGCGTCGACGGCGTCGCCGTCGGACTACTGCGGCGCGAGCAGCGGCGTCTCCCCCCTCTCCTCCTCCTCATCCCCCTCCACCTCACTTACCGTCCGCACCACCACCATCACCACAACACCTAAGCGAGGCTCCTCCTCCTGGCTCGACGCCTGCGCGTCCCTCCAGCAGGCCCAGCAGGCCGCGCAGCGCGACTTCTTCCTGGCGGACTACGCGACGGACCGGTTCAACACGCTGCTCGCGACGGCTGGGTGCGCGCTCGAGGTGCTCCCTGCCACGGCACCGAGCAGCGAACAGGTGAATGTGGGCGGCACGGACGTGGTCGATGTGCTGGGGACGGCGATCGCGAAGGCGCGCGGGCAGGAGGGAGAGGGGGAGGGAGAGGGTGTCGAGGGCGAGATGGTTTGTTCGCCCGGCGGCGTCAGGTGGAGGGTTGTGCCGGCGTGAGGTAGGGAGGCAGGCAGGCAGGCAGGCCGGGATGAGTGGTGGCAGAGATGGAGGAGTGCGAGCGAGATGATACATAGTGGTAAAGATGGGAGAGAGGGAGGAGCCATGTGGAGCTTGGTTGGCAGAGCAGAGAATGGTGATGGTGAGGTTAGCCATCAGGATAGATAGGTAGGATAAAAAAGGGGCGTTTGCGGTTGTTTTAGATTGAGCATCTTGCGCCTGTTGCTGAGACCTTACGTTCTTATATAGCGACAATATGACAAAGCTACCGCGGTGTATTACAGGAAGAGATGTTGAAAAAAGGTGACAAATTCACAACAGCTCACTTAGCGGCCATTCAGGGGGTTCGGGTGGGTGGCTGATGATCAAATCATAAGGGGGCTGATTATTTCACTGGATTCAAGCCAAGCTAAATAATACTTTGTATTTGCGTTGATTTGATTCCTCATATGCGCTGTGGCCGTGATAGAGTGTCTCTAAAAGCTAAACGATGCCGTAATGTCTACCAACGCTGTTAAGATACGCCCTATAGGGCTGAGGGTACGGGCCTAAGTATGGCCGGCCGCCTATCCATGTATATATAAGGTGCTCTGTACCTCCCTAGTTGTGGCCAAGGGCCAGAGTACACTTGACCCGAGCCTGAAACAGCTGTTCGATGCCGTGGATGGCTCTGTTGAGTGAAGCATGACTGGGGCCACTGGAATTAGACAGACGGAGACCAGCAATAATGCTATATATACCACGTATCTAACCACACTTCTCAGGAAACCGGGAATGATCTATACGATCATGTCTCAATGAAGTAGGATAAGTGTTAGGCCTTAACATTGACTATTTCGAACATGTTCTAGGTGCTCTGTTACCAATGACCCAATCGTATATCTCCCTTTTACAATGAGTGTGTATATTTTATCAAAGAAGCCGAAAGATCGTGATTGAAAAGGCAGACCCTGTACTCATGCCAGCGTAACCTTGGTGTTTTCAAACTTCCGTCCGCCTCTAGACCGACGTCATCGCAGAGCATACATGTATCGCTTATCACCAGGAACTTATGTTCGGCAATTAACGGAAACCACCCCATCTGGAGCAGTCTGGCATTGGTTCTGAGTAGCCGTCGTGAAGATCGACCCCTGGCAATTCCCCTCTGAATAGGCGGAGAGAGTACAGCCGGAGTCGCTCTGGAAAGAGAAGTCTCCAGCGGTCCAGATTTGGCATTTGTTGTCGCTGAAGTTTGTGATCTGGCCGCTGCTACAGTCCGTGATAAGGAAGCTGCTCGCGGCAGAAATAAGGGAGGCAATAGATATCAGAGTGGCCTTCATGTTGGCGACTGTGGAGCTTGAAGATATAGATGAGGTTCTGTGTCTGAAGAGATGAATATAGGATGGTTTTTGAACGGGACATGATATGATGTGTATCTTCATGTATGGGTAGAAGATGAAGTAATTGCCGAGCTTGTCGAAGTTGCTTGTCATGGGTCTGTTGATACTGGGACAGAGTTGATACTTATACCTAGAGTCATCGTGCATCACTTTGAAGAGGCCGGAATCTTTCTAAAGATAGCTAGATTCGGGTCACTAAGTATTTCGTTATACAAGAATCATTACTGTAAAACCGCCCCCTACACAGCAAGATGATGCATGATGTATTAGGTCATATGGTATCATAGTGGCTGCTTATTGCTATTTATCATGAAATCCTGCAGTGCGAAGGTTATACAGTATATAAATACCCTTCTCCCGTGCTATCCGACCCGAGTTCTGCTCACTGAAGGTGCGTTGTGGATTACAAGGGGGATTATACGATCACTGCCCTGAGAGCCTTACCATGACATATGTCGAGTTTTGTTACAGTCACGGTGTGTGAAGTGATTATTTAGGTACTGCCGTGATTACTCCAACAGTTACCAATTAAAATTTCAGAGTTAAAAGGCTTGAGTGATCTCTTTTATAGCTGCTGGAGAAGTGCTCTTAAGCAAAGGGCTTTGAAAGAAATTATTGCCCCGGGCTCTATTTGCTTAAGGCACTATGACTAATATCTCCATCGTAATAAATATCTTAAGTCGTTTACAGTTATGGCAACATACACATTTACGATGTCGACATTATCAGAAGAAGTGTTTGAAGTTCCCTTTAGCTCCCTTGATAGGGGTGCGAAACTGACTCAACATTCACACACCCTTATCTAGCTGTGCTTATAGATCCAATCACCAAGAATAACGCACACCTCCTACTATGAGTTAGACTGCAGGTAATGCTTCTAATATTACACTCAACACGCCACTATAGATCCCTAGTCGTTGATCCGATACGCACCAAATGCCGGGCTACGACCTCTCAGCTGGTGTAAGTATGCAGAGCGGGGATCGCGATGAGATCGATATCAATTTTCTCTTTCACATATTTCAATAAAAGTGCAAACACGTGGCGCCTAGTTTAACAACTTAGAAATGATCGAACACTTACGTGTCGCTGGCTTACATCTTACATCGGGCGAATATCTGAGGTTGTCAAATATCCACTCGATGGAAGCGCTAATAATCCGTCATAATAAGACTTAGCCACTATGTACGTATAATCTCGCTCCTCTGCAGGCATTGATATTAGCTTACAGGAAGGTTCTTGCACTTTGATATTGTTTTGCATTTAGTCTAAGTCTCGAGTCTCACTCATGCCTCAGCGGCAGCATCGATATAAGGGGTTCGATGCACCTGATCCCCAGCTTTCACAAAATGTCAGACTATTGTCGTATATGTCGTTGTATTTGTGCAGTGACTTCAGTACGTTATACTTAGGTTTGATATCAGAGATCTGAAAGTAATGCCAGAATTGAAACAGCAACTAGTTTTAGACCTTTTTTTTTTTTTTTTTTATTACTACGTGACCTAAGCTGAGGACATTCGTGTTGAAGGGTTATTACATGAGGTGAACATATTGCATTGCCTGGAATTCAGTAAATGCCGCTAGGCTCTCCAAGCTCTGTTCGCGATCCGGCTCACTCATTGGCAACATAGTCCCCAAGGCTGTGGAAAATGAGTTCCAAGTTCTGGCGCTTGATGAGAGACGAGTGCAGTGTAAACCGCGCATATAAGACTCTGCGGAGTGTTCTAAAGCTTACGTAAAAGACGTTATTTGATTCTGACAGGAACGTTGGTGGGAACGCAGACGCTTAAACTAGGTACTATCTCTTGTACCTTTAAGATTGGCCTATTATTATAGGTTATGCAACCTATATCTGATAGGCCAGATCACAAAACCATCGTAGCACTGGTGGCTTTCAGGACTTCAACTCTCAGGCTATCTTCCACATTAAACTGTCAATATTCCAATTGTTATGTATCACAGTTACAGTATATGCAATGATCATTTAGGTGCTGCCGTAATCACGTTCGTTAACTCAAGTAGAATTGTCACACTTACAACTAAAGGGCAGCGCGCAGCTCTAAATAGGAGGTCTTGAATTAACTATTGTAAGCTCTAAGGAGGAGGAAAAACCAGTTGTATGTGAGAAGGCCTAGGGCACCTAGTTATACCCTAATGGAGCCTCGGATCGGCGTAACTGTTAATCCGTATGGACCCCTATAACAGCCCCTATATGAAAGGCCGTCACGCCAAGATGCAATTTTGTGATGCCAAATGAGTGTTTATTTTCTAACTAAAGAAGAAAAGAAAATCAAGAAGGTATATCGACACAGCTCGAGAGCATTTATACTAGCTCTCGAGAGCTGTGCTGCCATATCGGCTTATGATCGCCGATATTCCCCACTACGGCACAGCCCATTACACCCTATAACAACCTCTGAGCCTGGCTCTATGACAAGAATTGTATAAAGGTCTAAAATCTAAAAGATCTAACAGCTTAGAAGATCCCTTTTAAGCTTATGGATTTTGTACAGGATCTAATGGCAAGACTAGATAAACAGACCATGTGTGAAGTAATTGGACTGCTAACGTCATATGTCATTGAAGCCGTTTGCTCCAATTCATCAGCAAGACGCACACTCATTTGGTTTTCATCTTCACAGCAACCAATACCTACACTCTTTTATAGTTGCTCTCTTTCTAAAAATATACCATAACCGTACTTGGGAGCCAAATATATCTAAGGAAACATGACTCAAGATAGAAGATTGTAATACTGGTATTGATCAAGAAGATTGTGGAAGGAGTGTGTCATATGTGTATAAGCTTTCAGCTCACAACTAGTAGGGAGTAAACGGAGACCAGCTATTGACAACACCCGGCCCATCTGTGCATCGCTATAGCGACTGCATGCTAAGAAATGAACACTTGTATAACCCTCACGGTCCCATTAGGTAAGTACCCCAAGAACATGCATGTCCTCTCGACCCAACACGGCATGCATCATGATAGCTCATGCCTGAAATGCGAAATCCAACACCACATCACAGCTATCTAGCAGTTGTTGCTATCGCAGCGCCCAGATATGAAGCGAAACGACTGCGCGCCCGAAAACTGCGTGATGTTCCAGCAGTGCGTGTTCGTCGGAATGGATGCGCAATTTCTTTGGCAGGGGCAGTCCCCAGAGGGGGAGGCCACCATGGCAAAATCGTGGTGCCCGCCGCCATGGAATTTAATGGATTTGCGGCCGAACTCATTGAGACAGCCTGGGTTCGCGACATCCACGGACATTCCGCAATCCACGGTGCAGTCGTCGTCGTTGCAGAACTGGGCCCAGTAGCCATCCTGGGCGACAGTCTCGTTTGCCGGGGCAGCGAGAGTAAGGGGGGCAGTGGCCGCAATGAAGAGGGCAAGGGCCTTGGCAAAAAACATTTTAAGGATGGTGACGGTGATGTGTTTCTTTTTGAATCCTTGGTGAGATGATGAGCTAACGTGCTCGTTGTTGGGCATGCGTGTGTATGCGAGCGAAGAATGTAATGGGGGAGACCGCAAACATCAGGTCAGTCGGTCTCTTTATAGGCAATGGCTGTTTCAATAATATACAAATATACATCCCAAATTACCTATAACTCCCTCACCGCCGGCCCAACGAGGCAATCAAGGATGATTTGAGAACTAACTTCCAATCGCCCTCTTTTGGTAGATAAGCCACCTCCGGCAGCATAGTCACATTTGCGTTGTTTGTATTTTTAATTTTAATTTTAATTTTTTAGTGGCAAAAATTACTCACTTGGCCAGCTATCTACCGAGAAGTCATCTGTCAGGCCGATAACCTCTGGAGCCTCCTTTGTTACATTCTCCGGTGCCTTCTCCGGTGCCTCCACGGTCTCTGCAATTGTCCTTTCATATTCGAGAAATTAGACGCTCTCACGGACCCTTCTTTTCCACGAGTAGGCTTCCCCAGATAAAGGATCATCCTTCATAGTCACTAGCAGTATCACAGAATGGCTCATTTAGCCAAATTAGGAACATCCATCAGCATATCCGGGACGTCGTTGGCGTTGATATCAGATATATTATATATCCAGTAAGTCCTAGCGAGTATGGAATGGAAGTATGTACACTGCATCTTTTCTTTACATTCCACAAGCTCAGGTCGCTGATATGACAGATTATCATGTCCATGATTCTCCCCAACCATTATACTGACGATCCCATGCGATTAGTTAATCAGAAGTTTTTCGATTGAGATGATGGCTGACTGCCTCAGTCTAGCAGGACGGTCCCTAGTCCCTTAGCCGCGCGACTGATTAGGAGCTTTTTTGAGCTTTAGTAGAATTTGTGTTTGCCTTACTGAAATTGATGAACTGCTGGTTTCTAAGTAGTTGATGCTCTAGGGCTCGGTGTGCATTTATGTTTTCTATTAAAGTATTGCCGCGATCTCAACCCTGCCCCCCTGCTCTCCCGAAAATGGCAATTGTCTTTGCGATAAGGCTATGTTCGATAATAAACCGAGCCCAGGCACTTGGTAAATTTGAAGGAGTTGCTATTATTAGACTAGTAGGCAACATGATACTGGCCTTTGGGACCTACCGTGCCGCAACTGTAAAGTAATACAATTCAACACTGAGAATTCAAAAAAGAAATAAAAAAAAAATAATAAAAAATAAAAAAAATAAAAGATAAAAAATACCTGCATAGCCTCCAATACTATGCTCCCATGCCGCATTCATGATAAAAGTCTCCTTGCTAGACTCGGTGTTAGTTATCAAGCCATTCCCCGGGTCATCCGAGCAGATGCATCTATCAATTCCTTGTTGCATGCGTTGTTTCTCCTAAGGTCACGAAATAAACTACCTACTGTAACCCAAAACCTTGTAAAATACTTTAATGTTGATATCGGAAGTAGGACCTCTGGTGATAAAACAAGAATAATCAGCAGACGCAAGTCAGAAGAGCACTCTAGAAGAGAAACCCTAGCAAATATGTTTCAAATAAAGTACCGATGGCTTTCATGGTACATGAACGGTTACCGGTATACGTTGCACAAAGTGCTGGTGTAAGGGCCCGGGAAGGTTTTGTAACCAAACCAGCGCAATAATCATTATTGGCCATATATTGACATTGTTAACCTCTGGTGCCTATTCCATCATTGCTCACCTGACTCTACTCTTGATGCAAACCGCCGATCGCTGCAGCCTTGCCGCAAGATCTACCTATATCCAGCACGTATGCCTATATATGTCATGCTGCATGCGAAGGCCCTCAACCGTACGGCTATGGGCCAGTCAAAGTATTGATGTTCAAATCTGACACCTCCAACAGTTCCATCAGGACTTCTTATTAGCTTCTATAGCCCGCAGTGTCACGCGACGAACGTATGAGGTAGCAAACAACACAGTTATTGCACGAAGAACTAACTAAAGGGTTGTTTCCGAGCAACCTCTATATACATGACCCTAACAAAGGATCCTGACACGCAGGCTTGGGACGTGGGTAAAACGATTCTGACATCACTCTGCCCAGGCTGATATTCTGCAACTTCCTTAACATCGCGAATACTTCCTCTTTCGGATGTACACGCATTTGATGTGATTTTGCAGCCTATCTACCCTGTTTATTTTTTTATTTTTAAATTCTTTCTCGGGCAGCATCACTTATAATCGAACCGTGTTCATTCTTTCGCTGGGGTCTTACATAGTTTTATTCTTCATTTCAACAAAAAGGGTGAAAAGTGTCCCTTGTCGAGACTGCATATAATCATGCACCCCAACCTAGTCCTGACGTTGGGTTTTTTGTTCCTTGTGAGTATTAGCTATTTCGATTGATCCTTGGCAGATTATGGCCCATCACTGTAGACACGCCCCTTGCCAACAACAGATCTTTACCTTTACATTACCCTTGATTTATTTTCTCGCCTAGAAAAAGGGTTGACAACATCTTGGCGCTACAGTACTCTTCGCTCATAGGATATCTCCGGTCAATATGTTGGAAAGATCCGACATCCTCCTTCTTCCAAGCCCAACGTGCACACACTCCCACATACTCGGCGCATCGAATACAGCAAGCCGTACGATATGCCGATCTAGTGGGGTCGGAACAACAAGCACAAGGGAGCAGGAGAAGCCCACCTGAGCTATGCATAGGTGTTCCGTCGGTACAAAGGGATGGTATATCGTACTTGAAATCGACATTGGGCTCCCTCCAACACGGCCTGAGCGTAGAGGAGCGAGCGGGGCTTCGCTTCGTTGTACTCCTTGCCCATACCGATCAGGAAAAGCATCAAGACTACGGTCAGTCGTGGCTGGCTAGCATGGCTGACAAAGTTCTTTCGTATGGTGACAATCCAGGGCGATTAGCTCTTGCTAAAGCCATGGAACTGAGCCAAACTCACGAGACCAAGGCCAAGTTCGACTACTCAGTCGTTATGGAGGAGTGCGAGAAGACAGGCGCGTCATACATCCTTATCGTTGAGGATGACGTTATTTTCTTGGACGGATGGCGACACCGAACTATGCAGGCATTGAATGTAGCCACTGCCAAGTCATGGGAAGCGGGACACACAGACTGTAAGTGTATTAGAACACTTACTGAATGCCGATGCGACGTATAGAGGGTCGTAGCTAATTGAGCACCTAGTCCTCTACCTGCGCCTCTTCTACTACGAGGGCCTTCTCGGCTGGAACAAGGAATCCTGGCCGACGTACCTAGGCTCATCCCTCACCGTCGTCACTAGCGTCATGTGCCTCCTGCTCCTGACCCGGCGGTACGTCCCCGCAGCCCGCCTATATCTAACCCGCTCCGTATTCGTCCTCGTCACCCTCATCTTCACGCCCCTCCTCCTCATCCTCTTCTTCGCCGCAGGAGGCAACTGTACACTGCCGCAGTCCGCCGGCGTGCACCTTATGCCCAAGAACGCATGCTGCGGTCAGGGGCTCGTGTTTCCCCTCGCGACCGTGGCTGACGCACTGTTGCCACTCTTCCGCCGCAGCAGGTGGTCGGAAGTGCCGACCGACAGCTTCATAGAGGACTACGCTGATGCGACGGGCGCGCTGCGCTGGGCACTGACGCCGGTTGTGATCCAGCATGTCGGCGGTCAGAGTAGCCACGGCGTGCCTAGGGGCATGTATGGAAATATGACGCCGAGCCGTCTCTGGAACTTTGGGTTTGAGGAGAATGATGCGGATAGCTTGGCGGCGGAGCATTTTCGGATGAACAATTGGACGTTGTAAACTACGGAAGTAACTATGTGATATTACTGTCGGTGCTTCGAGGATCACCGTGACCGTTGTCGGAAACTTCTCCGTCTCCCCACCATCCTTACCCCCGTCCCCCTTTAAATCCAGGGGTTATCAGTAGAGACTCGATTCCTAACAGCATGATTGCTATTGCGCTATAAGCTCATCTTCCACCTCATCTCTTGCCTCTGGGCAACAACCTAGAAAAATAACTCGCACTCAGGTTCACCATTGAAGGTTCGTTAATTATTTTGTCAGCGACCTGCGGGGCTCATGATCATGATGATGTATGTATGTACATTACAAGGACTACACGTGGCCAAGGGTTCAGTGCGTAGCGCACCTGTATTACTTAATTGGGAACTTATTAACTAGTCCTTCTGTTCCTTCACATGATATTGATGTTATAAGAGTAAGGCTCCGTTCAAAGTAAAATTTGGTTACCGAAGCGGTTCGCCAACCTCTGAAAATCAGCTGAACTCTTCGTTGCCTAGTGTCGGCAGTTATCGTATAAGTTTGGGACGATAGTTACACTGCAGCACTTAACCCCGATGATACCGAGACGTCATGATGATTGGGGGGCCTTTGTGCTACAATGAGATTGAGGCGCGTCGCACAACTAGATAAAGCACCAGTCAATCGGGCACTGAAATCGTACAAACCACTAAACATGCGACGTTTGCTAGTACGGGCTTGTGCCTCGTATCGTTCGTTTTTTAGAGTTGGGATTTTGTCGCGGCCGATAAGGGTTTCAGAGGTTTTAGTACTAAATGTCGGTGTATCTTCACGGAATACTCAGGTGAGCAAAAAGGAAGGCAGAAGCAAAGCTGGCAAGGTTTGCGAGATACTAAGAGATAGTGTTACAAACTAAGGGCCGGTAAGGGTAATTTTTGGATGTAACAAACAAACTAGGGTCGGCTGGCAGCGTAGGGGTAATACCTACATGTAATGACTTGATTGTACTCGTCTTTCCTGATATACGATATACTCCCTTGTCACTTGTGTCCAGTAATTAGGAAAGCTAAAAGTCGACAAGTCTCTAGGTTCTCGAAAGGGTCCAATTCGAGCATTCTCTCTGTTGCTGAATTTAACTTTATGTAGCGGAAACTGACTTCCAGTTCTAGCTACCAAATCTTTGAAGCAAGACAGTTATAATCTATATGTGCTTTGTGGAGGTGACAGTTAGGACCAAATTATGACCCTGTGAAGTGGTGCGCCCCGACGGCTTGGTCCTTGATGAATCTAGTAGCCACCACATCAGCATCCCGCACATCGTAGGAGGGGGGAACTTAGAAGGGCGAGACTTCTTGGCTACCTCGAGATCCTTCAGCGCCCCAGCCTTGGGAGCCCCAACCGCCCTCCTGCCGTCGGGCTTCAACCACTTCGCCAGGGGTTCCGTGGCTGCCAGGCCCTGCTCGATAAACTGGACGTGGCGGGCCATAATCTCGAGGTCGAGCGGGTGGCTGAGGAAGCCCGGGTCGATGGCCAGTGTCTGGTCGGCCCCGGCACCGATAACATGCACAGAGCCTCGCGAGAGGGGATGCGCAAGCATGAGGATGACTGTGATGTAGCTATCCTCGGACCCATCCATGGGTGGTAGCGCGCCCGTTCCGTCCGGGGTGAACGCGGCATAGGCAGGCCCGAAGATGTAGAACCCTGATGCCTCAGACCGCGACGACAGGATGGCTCGGACAAATCTCTCGTGGGCCACCGCGAAGGCTTCTCTGGGGCTGGACTCGATCGTGCTGAGAAGGCCCTCGAGCTCCTTCGTTCCCTCTGGTGTGTCTAGCCCAGGTAGCGGCAGTTGAGCGGCAGTTGAGCGGCCGACATCACGCCGCTGCTCGCAAACAAGCTCGTGCGATGCTCCATGTATTCCTTCATGGGCCCACCCAGGACTTGCTCATCCTGCCGCAGGGCGGCGCGCAGGAAGGCATCCTTGGTGGGCGGCGCGGCATCAGCCACCTCGAATGATACGGTCGTGATGGGATGGTTCTGGAGGTTCTCGCCGACACCAGGGGCATCGACGATGACGTGATCCACGCCGAGCCGTCTCGTGTCGCCGATGCCTGAGAGCTCGAGAAGCTTGGGGGAGCCAAAGGTTTCGGCTGCTACGACGACCTCGCGCCGCGCGGTGACTGCCGTGGTTGCACCGGTCGTAAGATCTGTGAGCTCGGCGCCCGTGGCGACGGCATCCCCATCAGGTTCACTACGACTGGGCTTCTTGAGAAGCACTTTCTTGACTTCGACACCTGTACGCACAGTCAAGTTGGCGCGCCCGCGGACCTCTGGGGACAGGCAGGCGTTGGCCGCATAGCTTCGGATACCCATGGCCGGATCGACGGTATCCGGGATCATCAACCCGCCGGCGGCCTGGCCGGTAAACGTATCCTGAGCGCCCGGGAACCCAAGCGACTCGATCGTATCCGCCCAGACCTTGGGCCACCTACCCCATGCAGTCGTCAGCGTAGGCTACCTGTAAGGGGCCCTGGTTGCTACTCGGCTTTGCAACAAGGGGCGGGGCCTTGGCCACGGTGTAGGTTTGGGCCAAGGACTGCGAGAAGGCGGGCCACTCCCAGCCGGGGTTGCCCAACTCCGCCCAGCCATCGACGACGGCTTTGGCACTGGCTGTAAAGGAGAGCCCGTTCAGGCCGCTGGAGCCGCCTAACATCTTTCCCTGGGGAAAGCTCAACTCTCTGTCACCCAGGTTTGCCTTTTCCCCTCAAAGTGTCAGTGTGATACTGTGTGTACAGTTACCAGGACTTGATGAGAGGGACGGTCTCACCTGAGGGATAGTCTTGAGGTCCCAATTAACGGGTGTCTTGTACAGTTGGGTATTTGAGGCTGGAGTCAAGACGGCTTGCATCAACTTCTCTGGCATCTGCGGTAAATCCAGCCCGGCCTCGAGGACAAGGACCTGGAGAGAAGGGTCTTCGGACAGCCGCGAGGCCACCACGAGCCCGGCAGTTCCGCCGCCCACGATGACGACGTCAAAAGCACTAGTCTCTGCGGCCATCTTATCTGCATAAGACTGTGTTGTTAGGGAATTTCAGGTCGTTCAGCTTCTAGACTGTGTAGGACCGTGGTAGCATTTGCGCAAGCTCTCAATGTTCTGCTATTTCTTGCACACTCCCGCCTCGGGTTTCTCCTCCGTCTACCCGCAAATAAGGTGAGTTCTTTGCAAGACCTATTAGCTCCTGTCGTTTCAATGAAAGTACGCCATCTTGTTGGCCTTTAGCTAACCGCGAGTATTTTAATTTGCGTTGAGCTAACTTGGGGAGAGGCGGGGACTTCTGAGTATAGGACTTTGTTTAGAAGCACTTCTCGGAATAGTGCATGGCCTGCATACCAAGCTCAATAAGAAAGCTGGAAGCATGTTGGTGGCACGTGCATTCAAGGTTCTCCCAGTGGAATGGATTATCATGTCATTCGCCAGTTCATCCCTCCGTATTACGCCCCTTACTTGCTGCTTCCCTATATACATGGATGTTTTATGATCCATGAAAGCGTTACCTGTCACTGGGCAGCAACACCCCGCTTCTTCAATCTCCTCTCTCCAAGAGCCAACCCGTCAGTTAGCTAATCACCCTGGTGCAGCCAGCGAGCGAGCGAAAATGTCTCCAACAAAGTCGATCCTGGTCACGGGCTGCTCGGCTGACGGCATCGGCGCCGCCATGGCGCTCGTGCTGGCCCGGCGCGGCCACTACGTCTTCGCTACGGCCCGCAACCCCGCCAAGATCCCCGAGGTCCTCGGCAGCCTCGCCAACGTCACCGTGATGCCGCTGGACGTCGCGGACACGGCCTCGGTCGCGGCGGCGGCCCGGACCGTGGCGAACACCGGACGCGGGCTGGATGTGCTCGTCAACAACGCCGGCATCGAGTACGTGCAGCCCGTGCTCGATGTTGACATCGCCGTGGCGCAGCGGATGCTCGATATCAACCTATGGGGGCCCCTGCGGACTATCCAGGCCTTCGCGGACCTCCTGATTGCCAGCCGTGGCCGCATCGTCAACGTGAGCTCGTCAGCCTCCGTCATCAACTCGCCCTGGGTCTGTAAGTTCACACTTCGGCCGCCTACCTACCTGCGTTGCTGTACCCTAGTGCCTGAACCCCTTTTCCTGCACCAACCGGACCCGGCCTGCATTGTTATCTTCTATTCTCCTCTTCGCGTGCCATCCAGGCAATCACATGGCTGTCTGGCTGACACTCAGTGGGTGGCAAAGCGACGTACGCTGCGTCTAAGGCTGGGTTGAATGCTCTTTCCGAGACGCTGCGCCTGGAGCTCGCGCCGTTCGGTGTGAGCGTCGTTACCATCCTACCCGGAGTCATCGACGGTAAGCTCCACGTCAACAACGGGGCGAGCTTCGACCTCCCCCCGACCTCGCGCTACGCGGCAATCAAGGACATCATCGCCGGCTGGGCCACAGGCGAGGCCCAGCCCAAGGACAATCTCTCGGTCGACAAGTTCGCCGAGTTGGTGGTGGGCGATGTCATTAGCACGGACAAGGGAGGGCTGGTCAGCAGGGGGCCCTATGCTTCTATGATTAGGCTTATTGGGCAATGGGCACCGACCTGGATTGCAGTAAGCATTTCATTGCAGGTCCAAATTCGATTCTGATTGCAGCCTACGGCGGCCGTGCAAAAGGCAAGGTCTCTCTCTCTCTAACATGTTTTTGATAGGATTACATCCTAAGCCAAAACCAGGGCATTAAGGAGCTAACACAGAAACTCGCCAAGGACAAGAGTACCTAAGTAATTAAGGATGATTAGCAGTGGTGGACAGTCGTGATGAATCGAACCTGCTACGGAGCGATTTCTCGCCACACTCGCCGTGGGGGTTTGAAGCTTGATGAGTACCAGTCGTAAGATAGTAGAGAGAGAAAATCGTGTTTCTCATTCGTTACATACCGATCAGTGAGATGTCCAATGTTGTGATATTCGCTTGATCTTTATATCTGTTCAAGAGCGGAGGCCATTGCGATACCAACCAGTCACGGACTTTGCCCACCCGTGCCTTTTTTCCGGTTGATTTTTCTCTGCTACCGAACGTAACTCTTTGAAGACGAACTGTGTCTCTAACGATATTCGTAGCGGTGATGTGTCTCCATCAACTGCGGACGACCCAAGAGATAGTGTTAAAATTCAGGGGTTGGCGCGAGCAACTTTCGGGTGATGTAATAGGAGATTTAAGGGGTTAAGGGGTTCAGGGGTAATTGAGTAGGCCACTAATCAATTTAGTTTGTAAATATCATCAATTTTCGCATTCGAAGACATTGACTTGAATCGAATTTATGGCAGAGCTGGATAAGCAAATTTTTCCTCCGTTGTTACTTGTTACCTGCTTCTCAGATCTGAGATCAAATATTGCTGCAGCCGTCAGTAACGTACGGTCGCTAGCATGAGAAGAATGCCTCGGAAGATGGAATCACTACAAAGTTGTCTAGGAAAATCCCTTCCCAGCTCCCTCTCACGTCTGTCCAATTCAGGTAGCTAAAACTAAACACGAAATAGGACGACATAAAGATCATCAGTGACCACATCTACTCTCCTCGACTGTGATACTGATCTTTTTGTCATGCTTCCAGCAGTTATTCCCTCGCTCGAAGCCCCTTTCTACGGAGAAGGCGTGGAAGTACGGAATGCCTACCTGCATAAGCCTCGAAATATGTGGCTAATGTTGAACAAGACACATGCCTTCAGTGGCCGCAAGACATGCACCTATGGAGTGGGAGGATTGGAATACACGGATGAGAAGTTTAGTTACTGGGATGCCTAGTACTACAATGAACTGTGATCGGATTGAGTAGAGCATGGCTGCCCGTTATGTAGTGAGGATGCTGGTACCAAGGCCACCATGATATCATACGTTATAATCATGTACAGAAATTTTGCACATGACCATATGTATATATGTTGAGTGATGCAACGCAGGTAGTCCAAACTCACTTCGGAACCAGATCCCGGTTCAACATACCTAGACATCGCTGCCCATCGAGAACAACTCGTAACTACAAGTGGCTACGCATTTCCAATAAGACATAGCCGACTTAGAGCCTGACTTACTCTATGTGCAGAGTTGCCACACCCTTGAATTCAAGCTTAAGAGAACCAGAACATTGTATATCAATGAGGGTTACGCGGACTCTTTAACATGGTCACGGTAACTTAACAATATGGTATCGAGCCGAAATGGCAGCTGAATTAGGCACACACAGATACTGATAGCAATAGCAAGCAGTGCTCTTCTCTTGAGTGACTCAGATCTGAAAAGGATGCTTGTCAGCATTGTGTGTTAATGCACAGTGCCGACCCAAGGGATCCCAACACATATGACCGGACTATGCCTGTCGCATCTGTAATGCTGGATGTGCCAGTAATGAGATAGAGAGGTGATTGAACTCACACCTTCTGGGAGGGAGTTTGTTGAGCACAGAAAGTACAGTAAGGGAAAGGAAGACAAACTGAACAATAAGACTATGGATATGATAAGCCCAAAGCAGTTCTTTGATGGGATCTTGAACACATAAAATCAGTATATTACTATTGAGAATTTGTTGCTCGCAGGGTAAGGGGCATATATTCGACTGAAAATGATGGCATGGCTTGATTATTATATCGTCATGCTCACTGGTGCGGGCATTGCCGAAGCCGCTAGGCGAAGAATGTCTGGCAAATCTCATAGTTCCTTCAACATATTAACCTCTATATGTTTAGCCATACAGTCGATTTGATATCAGGAGATAGATAGCATTTTAATCCAGATGCATGTTGATTTTATTCATCATTCAGTGTGATTACTGGTACTCTATGTAAGTAGGCAGGCTGGCAGGGAGGCCTGTAATCTTACATGTAGTGAGTGAGTGATTGTGAATGTCTGTCCTTACGCAGTAAGTAGCTGCTATAGAGGTGGTCCAAGCTCCGATAAGGGATGGCCCAAGCGTATCGAAGTTCAGGGGAAATTGGTGCCTTGAGGCCCAGGAAAGGGCGGCACCACACGTAGCCTTGTACCCAAACGAGGCTTCTAATTGGGTAAAACTGTTTTTTCTGGGCGGCAACAGCGACCAACGTGCATTGGAACCTAGCTAATAAAAAAAAAGGCAGCGGCAGCAGCAGCCAGCAGTGCAGCAGAGGTCGGCAGCGGCTGGACAGTAGCGTACCTACCTAGGTACGTACCTTACCTAAGGCTAATAAGGTAGGTACGCAATAATAAGAAGGTACGTACCTCCGCCGTGACGGCAAGTGGTACCTACCTAGACTGTAGGCTGGGTTGCTTGCTGCCAGCTTTGTCAATTTCATCAGAGCGTTTCCGAAACTCTGATCAACTTCTGCCACATAGACCATCGCATCGCATCGCATCCTTCTGATCGCATCGCATTTTGAAGACGACGTCGTACTGCCCTTTATCTGGTCCCAGATAAGACCTTCCCTCTCACACAACAACTGATTTCTCTTCCTCTTCGCTCATTATTTGTCCCCTTTTCCCTCTGCGGCTAGTCACTTTTTTTTCTCTTTCTAATTACTTCCTACCAACGTCTACCACCACCT
This sequence comes from Whalleya microplaca, assembly GCA_022497155.1. Taxonomy (NCBI): domain Eukaryota; kingdom Fungi; phylum Ascomycota; class Sordariomycetes; order Xylariales; family Xylariaceae; genus Whalleya; species Whalleya microplaca. Next base: position 134,738 of record MU385712.1, on the reverse strand, counting down.
CTACCAACATAACGCAACGCAACGCAACGCAACGCGCGAGAGAGAGACAGACAGACAGAGGGAGAGGGATAGAGAGAGAAAGAGAGAGAAAGCTTGTATTTACTCTCCCAAGCTGTCGCGACTTCGAGAGATCAACCTCGCCCCCTCCCAACCAGCTAGTAGCTAGCTAAGCTAACCTTCCTCACAACCCCTACCTTGTTATTTATTTCGCGAGCGAGACGTCCGTCCAATTGACCCCCCGCCGTCGCGTCTTCTGAAGGGTACATGATCGTACCTCCACGAGGTGCTCCAACCCCAAATGCGCATGTCCAATACTCGCTCCCGATCCCAACGGTGAAGACGGTAGTGAGGGCTGAATACCGTCACGAACTGATACCCGTATCACGTACCCATGAGCTGGCCACAGGTCTCGGCTATGGGGGCAGGTGGGAACGGCATGATGGGCGGCGGTGCTGGTCAGGAGAATCAGGGAGGGGGGCAGCCTATGAGCTCGTCAAACCAGCCGCATGCTACCGAGTACACATTACAAGGTGCGACCTGAGCATTGTCCGAGTCCTGGCTTAGCTGACTTGCAGTTGTACCACAGGGGTCATGCGGTTCCTGCAAACCGAATGGCATCGCCACGAACGCGATCGGAACGCCTGGGAGATCGAACGCCAGGAGATGAAGGGCAGGATAGCCGCTCTCGAAGGCTCGGCTAGACGGGCCGACGCCACGCAGAAGGCTCTCAAGCGATACGTCACCATCCTCGAGAAGAAGGTCAAGGACCAGGCCGAACAGCTGAAGGTAGCCGCCTCGACTCCCGCCAACGCGGACCACTCCGTGAAGCAGCCTCCCAAATTCGACCGGGCCGCCTTGATCCAGGAGAAGCTGAAATGTAAGTACCACGCAACCCTATTACAACCCTATTTCAAAGCCCGGCTGGGCGGGTGAGATTGACCATCACGACAGCATCGAGCGAGAAACCGAATGAATCTATACCTGGGCTCGAGAGTTTCCTGGGCGAGCGCTTGCAGGAGGATGAAGAGCGCGAGAGTCTCAAGAACTTCCTCGACCAGTGCCAGGCTGAATTTACTTACCTCATGATCACTCCTGCGAATCCCATGCCTCCTCGAGACTCCCCACCCCTGCCAATGATCGACGACTTGAGGGAGGGAGACTTCGGACTGCCCATGAGCCATCAACCTCTTGATGCCGCGTTTCAAGGATTAAGACTCAATCAGAACCAGAACCATGTTAAAGATTCTTCCGGCCGGCCCATGCCGAATGTCAACAACCATCACATGCCGCCCATGTCGCAGCCTCCTCCCGCTCCCAACATGGCCAACAAGAATGCCGACTTGCAGGCTTCCCCCATGGTTCGTTCTGGGGAGAGCCCTGCCCCGATGTATCCGCACTCCAGCGATTGGCCCGCTACCGCGCCCACGGCCGCCCGAGCTCAGGAGGACGTGAACTCGCGGATCAACCACACCAACGAGTTTGCGCGACCCGAGTTTCCTGAGGGTCCGACAGAGAAGCGAGCCCCGCCTGATTCAGAGGGTTGGGATTTCGGCGAAGGATCCTTCCCCGATCCTGTGTCTTCGCAACCGTTGCAGCCTCTGTCGCACCGACCGGATACTGACGTCTTCCCTAACGCCGAGAACCTCCCCAAGTCTCCAAATCGTGGCCCTCACACCCACAGCAGGCGAAAGAGCTCCTTGTCACGTAGAAGGAGTGCCGAGCAAGAACTTTCGCTCAATGCCGCGGCGCAGAAAGCAGAAAATGGCAGTTTCAAGCTACGGTATGGGCTGCGTGGCCACCTAAATGCTGTCCGCACAGTGATATTCTCCGGTGGCGGAAGCCCCGGTGAGCCAGAGATCTGCACGGCTGGTGACGATGGCCTGATCAAGCGTTTCCACATTCCCCGCGAAAACCCAAACCACCTTGGCAACATCTCATCTGACCTTGATGTACCCGCCGACTTCACCCATCGCGGGCACACGGGTGCCGTCCTATGTCTGACTTCGTGGTCCCCGTCTCCTAATTTCTCCACTGGAGGTCGGGCTCAGGGCGACGGTTGGATATTTTCCGGCGGCCAAGACGCTACGATCAGAGTATGGGAACGAGGCAGGGTAGACCCTAAAGCAACATTAGATGGCCATTCGGACGCCGTCTGGGCCCTCTGCGTACTCCCCGCGACCCTCGGTGCCATCTTTGGACAGTCGACCTCCTACGGTAGCCCAGATCGTATCTTGGTTGTTTCTGGTGCAGCTGATGGTGCGGTCAAGATATGGGCGGTCAGCGCACCGCCGCAGCTGACATCGCCACAACCCGGGCCAGCGAGACGTGCCACGGGTAGTGGTCGAGTCAGGGGAAACTCGATGAGTTCGGGATCACAGTTCCCAAGCTCGCCACAACCTAACATGGCTTCTAATTCGCCATTCCACTATACGCTTGTCCACGATATCCATCGTTCTAATGGCTCGCGGGCCTCGCCGACGTGCATCACCCCACTGTCTGCTAATGGAGAGGCATTCGTAGTCAGCTATTCGGACGCCGCTATCATCGTTTTTGATACAAGAACAGGCGAAGAGACCGGCTCCATGGCGAGCCTCGAAACCTACGACAACACGATGGCCACGAGCGTGAATGCCATTGTTGCCACGACGAACGGCCTCGACCAAGGTTCCAGCACTGGTTTGCGCGACGAAGATGCGGGCGGTCCTACCGGGGGCGGTGGAACGTCGGGTAGCGGGATTGAGGGCGTCATCATCTCCGGGCACGAAGACCGATTCGTCCGATTCTTTGATGCCAACAGCGGTAAGTTTATACCAACTACTGTGTATGTACGTGCATGTCACTAATTGTTCCCAGGTCAATGTACATACAACATGCTGGCTCACCCGGCATCGATCTCGGCCCTGTCTCTCAGTCCCGATGGCCGCGAACTCGTGTCCGCCGGCCACGACGCCAGCCTTCGCTTCTGGTCCCTGGAAAAGCGCGCCTGCACCCAGGAAATCACCAGCCACCGCATCATGAGGGGAGAGGGGGTGTGCGCGGTAGTCTGGAGCCAAGACGGTCGATGGGTCGTCAGCGGTGGAGGAGACGGGATCGTGAAAGTGTTTGCACGATAACCTAGGCCAGCTTGCCTTTCTTTGAAAAAAAAATTCCAAGGGGATTGTTTTAAACTGAAATGGTAATGATGTAATACCTACCAGCAGGAGTTGGTGGGAGGGAGACGGGGGGGCGGCTACTATTTCTTATTACCTTACTGCTGCGGCAGTCAAGGGCATTTTCCGTACTAGAACCTACCGCCGCACTCCTCTATTCACGCTATATTGCCTTTTATTTTGCAAAGGGTTGTCACGCGACGAGAAGGGAACCAAAAATGCATCCATGGTTGATAAGCAGGCAGGCAGGCAGTCAGCTAGTTAGGAGTCTATGTATCTTCGGGTCTAAGTTGGGGCAGGGTGAGAGGGGGTGAGCAAAGACTCGTGTGTATAAACAGCAAAAAAAATTATGAGACTACTAGGGAAGGTAATGAAGAGCGAGAGCGAGAGAGCGCGCGCACGCATTGCGACTGGGGCTCGAGACTACTACACTTGCGACATACATCGCGCTGGATCTATCGTATCACATACTGGGTCCATCCATCCAGCTTTGGGGAGTTAAAATTGTCTTCAGTACTTATTAGTAGGTCTGGGTATGTACGATTTGACACAGGCAAGCAGGCAAGCAGGCAAGCAGGCATGCAGGCAGGCAGGCGGGTAGATAGATGCAGGCGCTACAATGAAAGCAAGAGGCGGAGATGGAGATGGAGATGGCGAGCGGCGAAAGTGAGTGGAAGAAAACGAAAATTCTATGTAGATATGTATGAATCAACATTATATGTAACGCCGCACTTGGTACCGCCATTTCCACTGATGCTGATATTACACCGACGACGATGTTGACACGGAGTCGAGTGAGCGAGCGAGTCTGTGAGCAAGGCCGGAGGTATAGAATGGGGGGCAAGCCGGCCGGTGGTGTCTGATTGACTGCCGTAAAGCAGCACCTTGAGCCACAGCTCCACGGCACCCTGGCCTAACACTTGGTACCTCCGACACGGTGAGCTTCCAATGTGGTTTCATGTAATTATGTTAGACCCAGTACCTGTGGCTAGTAGATGTATACCGGCCTATGCATTTTCTGATCGGCCACTACTCTTGATATTCATGGAGGTGCTGCTTCACGGCAGTTATCAGATACGCCTCAAGCAAGTGTGTGACGTCTGGTATGAATCCGCGGTAGGAGACGAAAGCGATTTGCTCTTATGAACAAGGTGTAGTTGACGAATTGAGGTTAGTTACCTAGTTTGATAGGTGGGTGACTGGTGAGATTACACCACTATCAGAGTAACGCAATTGACCGAATAAGTACTGAACATGAGCATCTACCTACATCGAAAACTTACTGAAAGCTATAATAGAAATATAGTTATTGAGTCTTCCGTTTGTGACGACATTGAAGCTAGGTATTCTAGCCTTGGCAGTTTGATTAAAGATAGGCGGATATATGCTAGGTACTTGTTTATGATTCTATCGAGGCATCATCCCTGGTTAGTGTTATATATAACAAGTGAGATGATGGGGCGATGGCGGCTGGTGTAAGTCGGCAAGCTGATAGGCTCCCAGCTGGCGTGTCTCAATACATGGGTCAAAATAAGGTTAGGTATCAGCGATAAGACGTGCTGCAAGAACCTCGGCATCAGCAACTTCTCCATTTTTGATCACCATGTAGGCTGAGCCTAATCGTTCCTCTCTCTACTCACTTCGTATCTTCCATAACTATGTAAAAACATGTCGTGGATCTCGTTCTCTATTGTTCTTCACTGTTATAATTATATTATTGCTACCTAGCACTAGTCGTGGGCAGCAAGTCCACTACCTACGTCCTAATTGAATCCTCCGTGTCTAGCATATGACAGTCATCATATCGTTGAGATGTCCAACCGGGGTCATGGTAGCGGGAAAGGGGGCGTCTTTGGGGCTTTGCAGAGATTAGAAGGTATCGAGCGGGTAGAAAAGTTCTTAGAATGGGCCATAGAGTCGTACAAAGATCCCGAGAACCATGTAAGCTGAATTTCCCTTGTACCGCCCGGCTCATACAGTATCGGCACTGCTCGCTCGAAATTTCGGAGTTGGCTGCGGTTATCTAGACAGGTTCGCCCTGGCCACGAGGCCGGGAGGTTCAATTACCAACAAGTTGATGATATGGGAGCCGGGAGGACTCCTTACACCTGCTCCGGTCCGGGGCACGTGAGGATATCCACTCCGAGTTTCCGACGCTAAAAGGAGACCACTGCCGAACACGGATCTCAAACTGAATATTGTCGATAGGCACATATCCACTGACACATACCAGGAATGGATGACAACCATCATCCCCCATCTCACCATCGTCTCGTACTCCGCCTCACTCCCACATCCCAGCATCACCTTCCGCTTCACCGTGCAGCCCATCCACTGCAACGGCCTGAAGAACCTGCACGGGGGCTGCACCTCGACTATCTTCGACTCGTGCACCACGATGCCGCTCCACTTCGTGTCGAGGCCGGGCTACTGGGCATTCCTCGGTGTGAGCAGGACCCTCAACGTCACGTACCTGAGACCTATTCCCGTAGGCACCACTGTCAATATCAAATGCGACATCGTCCAGGTTGGCCGCAAGCTGTGCACGCTGAGGGGGGAGATGAGAGCTGTGGGTGAAGATGGCAAGGAAGGACCTGTAGTGGCGGTCTGTGAGCATGGGAAGGTCAATACTGATCCGCCTGTTGAGAAGCTGTGATGCTGTATTGCCGGTGTAATTTTGAAAGGACTTTAGTATGTAGTGGTTGCCTTATAGGGCTGAAGGGCTTACAGTGCAAGCTTTACACAGCTGCGAAGCTCCGAAGGGGATCTTGACCAAACTTCAGCGTCCTATCAGGAGCATGGCACCAGGCAATAGAGCTTACCCATACGGAAGAGGGATTCTGAAGAGTGCTTTCAAGATAATGGACGCGTCCACTACCTGACGTAGCCTCCAATTACGTACCACAATGGAGCTATCCTTGTCTTATAGATTTTTGTTAAATCTAACGGGGTATGCCTCGTGATGAAATAGACGCAGGTTATGAGTAGTATAGTAGTTGTTATTAGAGAAGTATTATTACTAGAGTCAGAACCTCCTACTATATATAAGCCACAGCTTATGGGGCGTCCCAGTCACCCGGACAGCTGGATTATCAGCCACACATCACTGTAATCCATCATCTCGATTCGGAAAAGGGCAAAGTGGGCCACTTGGGCAAATACATATCGGACTTCGGTTTCTACATGTACGTACCTAGTCATGAAGTGTAGTCCAGGGTTCATCTTTTGCTGGCATACGCGAAATAGCCACGGCTCCGAGCGTGAAGAAGGGAGCAATTCCGAGCCCCTCGTATCCGAATGCTTCGGATCTGATCTATACAAGGTGGGGTACATGTAGCTTAGTGATACGCATATGGCGAGCGTGCCCTATGCTCCACACAGCTACTGTACCAGTCCTGCCATGACCGTATCTCAACATAAGGGAAATGCAGGGACTACCTAGGTACCCTGGCGGTCATCCATACGAGGCTCTGCGGACTTGTTCGCCGAGGCAGCCAAAGTTACTAGGTTGCCTCTGTGCTACGTGAGTATGGAACTTACCTAAAGCAAGTCAACATGCGCACCTGTTTGCCAATGAAGTTGGAACTTGTTGGAGTTGACGGAGGCTCTGCGGCTGCTTGCATATGTTATGTATGTGCTTTTATTGGTTATTTCTGTTAGCTCCTTTGACTCATAGATCCTATTGGTTATTTCTGTTAACTCCTTTGCATCTCAGATCCCATTACTTCATACTTCAACGTTTCAAACCTCCGTTAGGATCTTACCGGCGTATATGCCAAATACAGCTTACCTACATACACGGAGTATGTATGAAAGCAATGTAGTAATTCGTGATTGGCCACGTTGGCCACAGAGATGTATCTTTCGGCCAGTGGTTACATCTCAAATGGCCATGTCCAAGTTTCCACGCCTATCAGACCAGGTCGGCGCTTGGAATAGGCTCGATTCAACTATAACATGGAACTATCTAACTAATCATAATTGCCTGCATAAACATAGATAAGAAATATAGGTGAAATTACTATAAGAGACAGGGAGTCCATCAGCATCGTTCGAAGAGAACAATCATGGGGATCAAGCTCTTCACACTTCAAACGCTAGTCCACTCTTCTTACAACTTTTTCATCTCGGCAATCACCTGTATCAGTTATATTGCATACCTGTATTATATATACTTACATAACTAGCTATGGACAAGTCCTCAGTAAAGACCGCCGCATATGGGTCAGTATGATCCCATTTATCCCATTTCTTTTCAGTACCAACCCAATCCCATCACCTACCAAAGGACCATAGATCCCAAAGCCATCCTTGATCTCATTCGCTCATACAACTTTCTATTGTACTCAGGCTTGTGACTTGTTGGCCTTTCCCCTCATCAGGCTGACGGTTTACCTAAAATATGGTTGTTTTTCTCCTTTGCCTCATGCGAATTCTGTGCCCAAGCCCTCACTACCTTCACTTCATATAGCTGCCCACAGTACCTGAACCTCTACCTACCTTACCATATCATACCATACCACTCTCGAACCCACTTGTACTAACATCCGTTCCCATCCCAGCACCACCCCAACCAAAGAAACCCACAAGTTCTCCTCGGTCGGCACTGGCACTAGCGACGCTTCGCTCTCACCGCAATGCCTGACCGCCTACCTCTTCCCAGAGAACAGAGCCAACGACTCCTCGACGGCCCTACTTCTCCACCCACAAGGCATTGCGGCTCGCCGAACGGGGGTTGCACGCACGGTTAATGAGGCCATGGCCACGCTCGGCCGAGCATCGGCCCCAGGTCAACATTAAGGTCAGTTGCGTCGCTTCCTTTTCACTTATCTGTGTCATCAATTCCTTTCCGGAAGTTCTATCATCTGCGGCGGCATGAACAGTCGCTCGGCTGGATTGAGTGAGCGTTGACATGTATGGGCTATAGTGGCTAGCAACGCTTGTAGGGGTGTTTGATGTCATAGCTAGCGAGCCCGACATGTGGCAAGTGCCACGGGGTAGTTCGACCAACATTGTCGACGCACACCACACCTACAAGCAGGTCTTTCCTTATTACTTGTCTAAGGCCTGCCCAGTGCCGACTAAGCAGGGGATCCTAGACCCCTCTACAGTCAAACCTATCCACTTGGGCCAAAAGGTCGACTGCGTTCATCATCTTCAACAGCCACGGGCGCAACTATTGACCATTTGACAGGAGTAGACCTCAAGTTGGGGATGACAAACAAATACAAAGCAGTATTGTTTACTTATACTAAGATGAATTGATGACAAGAACGTGGCGTTGGGTAATGGGACCAGGCACGATATAAGGACACGGACAGGCGTATCAGGGTGTGGAAGGGTATCGAGTCCTGAAAAGGTATCAGGGCATCACAAGCGCGGTGTTGGAATCAGAATAGGATTGGGAATCGAGATTTGTATTGGTGATATTGGGTGTCAGAGCACATGATTGGCGCTAGGCATATGAGCAGGACAGGTCCTGAAAGTCTCTATATTTGTTTCATTTGATCAGTTCCATTAGTATGAAATCCCGCTTTCACTACTCGGCCATGATTCACTTGAAAAGGATCAAAGCCAACTAGAATCAACGAGGACGTAACACAGAGTTGTAAGACAGCTGTCGGAACAAGACGGGCGGCCCAGAATGAACAAACATTACATTAGACAATATCAGAAAGGTGGTATACAAACCGTGTGCGCCTTGTTTAGACGTAAGCCCGTCTCCCTGGTTCTCTATGTCTAAACACCTGTCCCAACGCCGATTTCAATGCGATACTCCTCTAAGATGCGGTTCCGTCCACTCTCCTATTCGTATCAACGCATTGTACACGCGTCGGCACGAAGTCAAAGCGTATCCGCGACCCTAAGCACATACGGTAGATCGTTGCCGTCCTCGCGCGTAGCAAGCCGGATAACGGACCCCTGCACCGAGGATCCGGACCTCATGCTCGCGCTCGAGGAGGCATAGTACGGACGTCTGGTCTGCGCAAACGTGTTCGCACTGTTCGTGCTCGACGAACGCGAAAGGCCCCTGCCGCCACCGGCGGTGCCCGCCCTGCTCTTCGGCGTCGTTGGCGCCGTGCGATACTGGTGCCAGGTATGCGACGATGAGTTGCGGGCCGGCCGGTGCGGGCGTGCACGTGACCGCGTGCTACTGCCGTTCAGGCTGAGGGCGCTGGTGCTGGAGATGCTGCGCGCGTACGTGGTCGGAGTAGTGGTTTCCTGGGGCGCGTCGTCGTCGATGTGACCCGAGCTCTCGGAGTAGGGACTATCAGGATAGTCCGAGTCGTTGTCCGCGTATAGAGCGGTTGGCTTGAGGGGCTGCATCTCGCGTAGTAGCTCCGCGAAGAGGTGCATGAGATGCCGGAAACCAGCGTTGGACATTGGGCGCGTGGAGAAGCGTGCGCGCTCGTAGACTTCGATGAACTCTGATGTCTGCGGTGAGCTGGGCAGCACGCCAAGAGCTGTGAGATGGGTCACGTAGTCTCTCATGCTCATGTGCGAAGCACGCTGCAGGAGTACAATGGCGTCTGCATCGAATGCTGGCGGGCCTGCGGCAGAGCCCGGGTCCGGGGGCGCGTGGGAAACAGCCTTTGCTTCGATGAGGTTTGGTAACTCGGATAATACAGTGCTGTATTGGAGGTTGGGCAGATCTGGCGAACCTGGCGAGCCCCAGCCAGGGTGTTCAATTTCTCCCCAGACAGGCCGCACAGTGGGGAGGGCAATGCCCATCTCATCCTCTGCTGTTGCGGGCGGCTTCGACTTGAAAAGCTGCAGAGATCTTCTAGGTTCCTTCGATTCTCTGGCATTGGCTTCCGTCTCCTCCGCCGGATCTTCTACCAGGGTCGGCAGAGGGCCGGGCGGAATGATCTTTGGGCGCGCCTCCCACGCGATAGCAGCACTTCTGCCGAGGCTGGTGGCAACCATCTTGCGGACCTCCTTGGTGACATCGCCCTTCTCAATGGGTATCCAGTTCTTGGGTATCGATGCAAGCACTGTGCGAGTCATATATAGTCTGATGGCGTAGACAAACAGCACAACAAGAACAGTGATGACATAGACTATAGCGATTATGACTAGATTAAGGTACTGGGAGGTATACAGGACGATCTGGCGGATGATGTCGCCGGGGGTAACAAGAAGGAGAGCAGTGAGAAGAAGACATAGTAAGACGTATACGGAGGTATAGAGTATGCGAAAGACGAGCTCGATAGTCGTCATGGTATTATAGTAAGTAGGGCTATGTGCGGATATGGCATTATTGTACCGCGCCGGGTGGCGAGGCTGTGGCTATTGTGCGACCGCGTTGAAGCCGGCTGCAGGGATTGGAAGGTCATATTAGGGGATGGCGGTTCATGGCGGTTCTCTAGATCTTGTAATTCAACTAATAATTGTCGAAATCTAGGAGATACCTGGGTATTGGGGGGTTGCGAACAGAAAAAGAGCCGTAAGAGCCGAAAGAGCTGTAAGCAGGCTGGCTAAAGGAGAGGGGAGGAGAGGAGAAAAGGATGGTAGACAGCAAAGCAGTTACGTCGGACCGGGGGCAGTTAAATTAAGATCAATGGATGCCGTCCACGCTCCCGCTAATGATGTACCTAATTGCCGACCCACTACGTACCTGTTGACGAGATCAAGAGAGATGATTGGATGCCTTGTCACACTAAGCTCAGGTGCCCCGCGTTCCTCCATCATTCCTACCAAAACACCGGTCCAAAACACCGGTTTACGGGATGCACCCAGGTAAGTACATATGTATATATATATATATATATATATATATATATATATACATATGTACAAAAATATCATATATGTAGTAAAGGGGTTCCCCCACACTTGATGCGTAGGTACCTCTTCTTGATGATTATATGCTACATATGGAGCCTGTTAAGCGAGCGACAACACTTATGTAGTTGACTCGTCAGGCTCGAGCAGAAGGGAATAACGAGCTGTATCGGGTCTCTTTGGTTTTTATTTATTTCTTTTTAGGTTTATATCCTTGCATTTTAAGCATGGCGACGGCTGAATGAACCCTTTCTGTATCTATAATGGCTACATGTAATAGCGGCTTTTTAGCCCCCTTATAGCCTTTCTCTCTAGTCAATGAGAACCTGCGCTGGGAGACTATAAAATCTCGACTACAGTTGTTGATACTATTAACTCACCGTGTTATCTATATGAGAAACACGAAGGTTAAGCGGTGGGCCTTTCTTTACAGCAAATGTAAAGCATTTATCCCCTAACTAAGAATCGTGCTGGTATGTCTGTAAACATCAGATTTCGAAAGGTATGGGACATCTCAGTAGGATGTCTTTGCGTGTGGTGCCCCGAATCGATGACTATGCTTCTCTCCCGAAACGATAGATTAAGGATTTTACTGAGTTTCGTTTACGAATGGCTTACGGACTTGCTAGTCTGCTCGTAATAGAAGCAAGCGCTTACGAGAAAAAATCCTTCAAGCTCTCACTCATCCCCTCCGTTTCGCCCTTCCTCCCCCTTTCCAGAAGAGCAAGTGCTTCCTTGATGGGGACTCTTACATCCTTCACACCATCGACGGGCAAACCGAGCAACTCATCCCATGTCCGGCCCCATACGTTCCCGTCCCATTTTCTCCGCACCAGTAGCAGCCCCGTCTTAGCCACATCGTCCCCGTCCACACATATAAAGAAAGTCTTATCCAAGCCCTCGACGAAACGCTTCTCCCAGCAAAACCAAGGAAATCGTCTCACGGCCTCGTCGTAGTTCCACGCAATCCTCTCGAGACCGTGTCCAGGGCGCTTGACCACTGCGGGCGCATACACCAGTCGCTCCTCGCCAGGCTTCCGTTTCGCAGCGCCGGGATCAACCGAGTTAGCGCCGAAACCGAGCTCCTTGCCGTGCGTGTTGTACTGGAAGACGACGAAGACGGGTTGGGTGCGCACGTCCTCCGGCGGCCAGTCAGCATCGCCATTAGCCAAGATCAGGAAGCGCGTCTGCAGGCCGTCATGGCAAGAATACGGGATGCGGATGTGCTGAGAGGTAGCAAGAGCCAGTTCCTCCCCGACGCGGCGCAAGCCTGTCTTTTCAGCCGTCCCTGCACGGCTCGCATCCCACGACGGCAGTTTGACCATCAACATGCCATTTTCAACAGGGTCTGCCGTGTCGATGACGAGGATGTAAGTTTTGTGCAGATACGGGTTCTTCGCACAGCACAGGGGGTGTAGGGCAGCGGCTTGCTGGATGAGGTCTTGGACCGATGCTGTGTCGGAGGCGGAGGATGCAGGCGTGAGTTTGGCTTGGACGCGGCAGGCGACGTCCTCGGGCGATTTCTTTTTAAACGCTGGCTCGAGGTTGGCAGTGACTTCATCTTCGGAGAGAACCGAGTGGATGTATATGGGGATGTAGTAGCCTAGGGGAATGTTTTTGGTCGGGGCTGGCGGTCCATTATCACTACCATCATCGTCGTTGCCGCCGTTGTCGCCGCCGTTGTCGCCGCCGCCATCTCCATTATCAAGATGGAACTCATAACCATCTTTTTCTTCGACCCACGATGAATTCCCAATTTGCAGATTTACTACACTTAAGCCAGCATCAACAGCCTTGATGCGAAATGAGTCAACATTGCAATCAAGCTCGTCGTCGTCTAGAGTCACAAGTATGACCCCCTTGGTTTGCCAGTCTTTCTCAACGGCGGCGACAAAGTACCTGGGCTCAAACGTGTTTTGCGTTCCCAACTCGAGATGGTAGTCAAAGACGGCGCGCAGCGGCTGGCCGACGAAACGTGGCCGCGGAGCGAGACGCACGCTAGTGCCCGGCTCGTTGCCCGTGTCGATGCACCCAGCTTCGCACTCGCGCTCAAGGTCTCCGAACTCTGCGTCAGTTAGGTCGACGAGAGCGTAGAGAGCTGCTGGATGTAGAGTCATAGGATCGTCGTGGTAACGTGCCATCGACGGTGCCTTGGCGGGCAGGGAAAGGTCTGGATTATCTGACATGATTTTTTTTCCCCCCGAATATTACAAGTCACAGTCGAGCGCCGCAAAGTTGAGCGCCGTGAAGTTGAGCGTTTGTGCTTCAAGCTAGACTCTGCTCAACACCAAGTTTCCTCATTAAGGTAATGCACAAAGCTGTAAATTTCAGGTAGAATAACGCTGATAGCTCAGAAAGAGGTAATATTAAGGGATTCGCGTAAAGTGGCGCGTAAAGTGGAAATTACCTCAAGTTTTTTCTCTTTAAACTTTTCCTCTGGGAGAACGAAAACAGGGCTGCAATAAAGCGGCTGGCGATGCTGTAAGTATTTTCTCAGTGACAGTTAACGGAACAAGGCAAAATAACTTAGATATCTCGGATGGCTAATTACTTAAGTACTTACTTAAGTAGGTAGGTACTCTACATACTATGCGTTAGTCACCTGATCACCATTCCCTAAGCTATCCCTTTTTCCCAAAATAATCACTTTAATCGCTACTTAGACCATAGGCTGATTTGATAGGCGTACATGTAGGTAGTCTTGACGTCATTTAAGTCCTTCGGCATAATGCATGGTGTTATCGGATCCATTCGGCCTCGTTGTGCTACCGCATTATCGATCCTTTTACTACACTTGAAGAATAGGTAAGGCGATGAGCCGCATAAACCCATTTCCCTGCTTCCGTCATGTGGCGTGTATGGCATGCGTCATCTGGGGTAGCACCGCTATTTACATTTCTGGTCGGCGTGTACCAAAGTCGGTTGGTGGATTTAACCTCACGGCGATACGACTGTAAATATCGGCTTCGGCGGTTAGCCTTGTAAAGAAAGACGCCGATATTTCAATCTGGAGGCAATCGGCACGATTTAAAGCAAGTTGTCGGCCTCGACGTCAGCTTTATAAAGAAAAACGCCGATACTTTAATCTGGAGGTAATATATTACTAGCAATCTATATCGCTTCGCCCGCCCTCTTGCCAGGCCAACGCTGATGTCTACACTCAAAACATTTGCCACCGCCTCTCTTGAATATCCTTGGTTTCGTGGATGGCTAATTGCAATTGGCATACGCTACCAAGCCTAGCCTACATATCATAGCGATCGTGATCGTCATGGTTCGAGCAGCTTGTCAGCCTCAGCCTCGCCGGTATTGACGACCACCGTGACACATATATTCCTTCTGTATGCCGTACCCCTTCGTGCTGTCCACTCAGAGGATAGTCAAGAAAAGCTGAAACGCTGGCCCCCAAGCTGGCGATCAGCCATCGACATGGAGTAAGCATTTTACCACACTTATCACAGCTTCAGTTTAGCTAAAATCTCACATTCATGTCTTGAGCGGCATCTCTTGATGCGGCAACCTCTCATGATGCGGCAGCCCCTATCCTAGGTACCAAGGAGGACCGCCGACTGGAGGCTGAATGATGTTGTGGCGGCGAGGGATACGGTAAGGGTTGCATGATTTCTAATATGGAAAATTTGGTCCTAGGAAGACCTGGATGCTGGCGGAGATAATCCTATAAAGTCGTGCTGTCGACGCCTGTTCTCAGTCCAGTCCAACAACTTCATCCAGCAAACACCTAGACTCATCATTCGTAATTCCCTAGTTCCGGGGTCCATCCATCATCATGAAGAACCTCAGCCTGTTTGCTTCTTTCCTCGGCCTCGCGGCGGCCTCATCTGCCGTCAACGTCCCTGACGCGAACCTCGAACCTCGTCAGGATCCCGATGATCTTATGATCTTCGTGTGCAACGACGGCTTGGACGAGATATGCACCAACATGTGCTACGGTATTAATGCTCCCCTCTCTTTTCCTTCGCCCTTACTATTTCTATGGCCTACTAAACTGACGCTATTCATCATAGGAGCTTTGTGCGCTGGCATCGGCGAAGGGTTGCAATATGACCAACCCGACTCAACCACAAAGCGCAACCGTCGTAAGGCTGCTGGCTGTATCGCGTCAGGAGGTAACCGCTGCTCAACCAAGAAGGGCCACGCTTCTGGGTTCCAATGCGATGAGTACCCGTTCGCGTCATCGGTGCCCACCAACGGTGCCACCACGCGCCTGAACCGCTGCGTTCCGGCCGATCAGAACCGTAAGCAAGGCGGGATCATTAGCGCTTTCTATAGGAGCAGCTACTGCACGGGTAACAATGGTGGCAAGTGTCAGTTCTCGGTCGAGTTTTCTAACGCTGGGGATATCATGTACTGCGACCAAGACTGCGACGCCGATGACGATAACGAGGTCATTGGGCCTGGTGGTACAGCTAATGATGGCGACTCGGCTGAGGATGGAACGGATGACGACCCGGATGCGGGCCAGAAGAAGAAGAGGATGACCAAGAGACGCAACAGGCTGGGTAAGAGGCTTCCCGGTGCGCCTGTATATCGTACAAGCTCGGGTCTGGAGCTGGATCTACCCAGAGGCGCTCGGATCGGACAGCGGGCTTTTGTTGTCTTGCCGCGCAACGCGACGCTGTGGGACGAGCAGGCTCAGTTTGGGAACCTTAACCAAACGAGAGAGCTACATGGTGACGAGGATGAGGACGATGAGGATTATGAATACATGTTGGCCAACCTAGAGTTGAGGGAGGACACAATTGTCGAGGAGATCACCCCTGCTGTCTAAATCCAAGAAGAGCTTCGCATATGATAGTTCCATAGTCAGGACCCAAAAGGATTCCAAGGGAGCTCTTCGGAAACGTAGCGTTATTAAATCGAGAGGTTTCTCATCGCTCATCTTGGATATGGTTATGGTATCCTTTGTGACATATGAAGTGTAACTATAGCCTCGCGATTCCGTGCTGTGAGAAGGATGGAGCTTTTCCGGTTAGTACGGCAAATTGCCGCAACCCGAAGTCTAAAACTTATATTACGCGGCTAAATCGTCCGACTAGAGGATACGGCACAGTCTTTGAAGAAATTGCTTCAAGGCAAGACCGGTATAGGTAATAAAAGCAGTATCATATCGAGGAGGGAACGACGGACTATAAAAAGCATCTTTGATAGTACATACGGGTTAATAAATAGGCTCACTGCCTGAATAAAGTTCCTTCTATTACATTCCCGTTCGCATAGAACGCACCAGATGGTCTGCAAAAGTCCAGTCACACTTACCGAGGATACCATGGCCGTGGTTGTTAAGATAATGGCGAAAACTGGTCGTATTATTAGTTGCCCCGACTTTGCCGTCAACGATGTTGAAATACAGGGTTAATGAGAGACTTGACTGACTTGAGGTTCAGCTATCTACACATGGAGGGAGGCCTGATATATATACGCAATGCTCACAGAGTCCTTATACTGTACTAGTCCTTGACCCTCAAATCAACAGGCACCGCGTATTTAGTTCTTATGTTCCGCGATAAGAATGCTCTCATGGCGCCAATACTAGGGGATTTTACCCGAGCGTCGACGAGTATGCTACTGTAGAACCCTTTTTACAATCCCCAATATAACAAGCGACCCTACTAATCGGGAACCCTTCGCCAACCCCGACCCGCTGTTCAGTTTTATGACACAAGATTCCCTTGTAATGCCGTCTATTGCGCCGGAAGATATGCGGCATGCCCGTGTCTGTTACTATCGTGGACGAAATACTTGTTTTGGTAAATGTCTCTTGTGCCTAGATACATGCTACAGACACTTCTTCGGGCATTTCGGTCTAACAAATAAAGCATTTCGTAATTCTAAACTCCCAACGGTCGTCTGCGCAGCACCAACCCAGAACCAGAACACAACTCCCCCAGATAACGTATCCCCAATGTAGCCCGATTTGGGCTCCCCCGCGGAGATGGAACAAGCATGTGCTGTCGCTTTTTATATCGTGCTATCTGTTTTTGTGACGACTAAGACTATCGCAGTAGACACTTACAAAGGGTAGCAGCTCCCGGATGGATGCCTGAACGAGGGTCTTGGAAAAACCTTCTGACCATCGCAATGAACCCGCTTTTTAAAAAGATGCCTATAGACTGATTAAAAGATATCACTCTATTTCTACTCACCTTCACAAGTGCATCCTTGTTAAAAACCCTGAATACCTCGGAGATGTAGAAATCTGGGTAGCCAGTTAGCCAAGTCGACACCACTGGATGGGAGTAGCATATAATGAACACCAGGCAGGTAGTTGTCCGCAAAGAGGCTGGAGACAATAGATGGAGCTGTAAACTCACTTAGCTCTTCTGGCGTCTCAATGTGCTTTGCGAAGGTTGATGTCTCTCCATGTTTTTAGCTATAAGGGTGTATAATCTTGATGCTTAGATGAGGTCGAAAGACTCCGCGGTAATGGCTGCGAAGTGCTCGCAAGCGATTTGAAGGAAGTCAGCCTAGTGTATAGTTGAGAATAGAAATTATACATCCGATCCTTTTTTCTAGACTTGAGCTAAGCTATTTATGTGGTGCTTTTTCAGGAGCTTATAATAGGCATCGATAGATATGAAGCCGCCTGGAAAAAGCGTGATTAATACCTTAATCGCCGAAATTTGGACAAGCTGGTTTTTTCTTGAGCAAGATGTGCCTGAAAGGGATGAAAGCAAAACTTTGGTAATGCGGATTACACGTTGGTTTATCCTCTCACTAAACGCTTAGTGTAATTTCACACATTGATTACCCAAGACGTGTAGCTGTTGTAGGTTAACGCGAGATAGAGGAGTTCTACGATTATGCCGGACCTTGTTGTAAATCTCACGAGCAACCCTGAGTCTTGTGCGTGACCAAATCCTATCCTGTCCTCCTTGATAGATAGCTTGCAGGCAAGTACTTACCCAGATTATATTCTGTTCTATCATCAAATCCACTACCGCCTTTCCAAGATATGCTACTGCTTCGGACACATATAGACATCAATATTGAGAAGCTCTAATATTTGCACACGATAACCCGTGGTCCCAATGACCGGACGAAATGTCATTATACGGCTTGGTTAATTACGACAATGTTCTACCTCATGACTCGTACATATGCCCCGGTTCGGAGGGTTTCATTCAAACCAGGCTTCCCATCCACCGGGCAAGGACCCTGATGCCTGCAGTTGCGGCCACTAGCGCACCTGTCGCATCTCCGGTTGCTCTTCCACCGGACCCCCTGGCGCTGGCGCTGGCGCTGCCGCCCGTTGTGGTTGCGGTTGCGGTTGTGCCTCCGGCTCCGGGTGCGGCTTTACCGCGGCCTCCCTCGCCAACCTCATGTCTGCACGGGTGAGTCGCAGGTCGGTGGCGTAGGGTCCAAAGGCGGTAATGAGATCGTTGAGCCCGTCTTTCAGCGCATCCAGTAGTTTTTCCACCTCGGGACACAACCTTTCTCTGGCGAGGTCCGTCCAGTGCATGGGGAAGCCATCTCTGAACCTCTCCAGCTTCTTGATGACGACCGTGAAGGTCCGGATGATGGCCGGCACGTCCCTCTGTACGTTGCCGTACCTGTCCTCCGTGAGACTGCAGACTGCCAGTTGCGATAGCGCGTAAGCCGCATTTACATATATGCTGAGCTCGCCGTACGGTGTGCCGAGTACGACCGTCGCTAATCGGCGGCCGAAAAGGTGGTGGAAAAAGGGGCCAATTATCGGTCTCTGCAATACCTGCCAGGCAAAATTTTGAAACAAAGCACTGAAGCCATCAGGCGTGAGAGCCTCACTCTGTTCCCTAGTCAGAAGATGCTCCCTCGTAAGCTCCAGTGCTTTCTTCGCTTCCGGCACGTAGATATCGGCTGGCGCCTTTCCTGGCGATGTGATCGCCCTGTTGACGAACTTGCCGACCGAATTTCGAAGGCCCCTCTGAGCTGGCACCGGGATCAAAACGTCGTCAGTTCTCGGGGCTTTCGCAACCCGCTGTGGTTGAGGCTGAGCCTCGGCGGGCTGTGGTGGTGCCGGAGGAGCAGGTGGTCTTCCGTAGTTGTCAACCCTCTGCTCGAGTGTCCTGATGGTGTCCAGGCAAACAACGTATATCTGTGACCACATTGGACCATCTTTCCGGTCGATGTCCTCAAATATGGCCTGCCTCCGCTCGACAAAGTCTCTTGCGATGAAGGCCAATTCCCACATGGCAAAGGCCTGCACGATCAGCACTCATCCCAGTTAGTGAGCAGGGAAGGAGACTTACTGCAATACGCGGCTTCTTGCTCTTTAATCCGTTCAGGAGGCTCCCGTTGGGATCTTTCGATTCCGCACTCAGCGGCTGGTTGTTCTTGATGGGTTCTTTCCCAAGCTGCAACCTGAAGGTCATGTCGCCGAAGTACCACAGGAGACAGAGCAAGAAGCCAGCCAACATGGATCTCTGTAGCATCCAGACACTCCACGGCGCCTGGCTGGGGGGGATGTTGGATTTGGGAAGGTTGTAGAAGAGTCGGAATGTGGCCATAGCCCAGCTCCAGGCATAGCGTCGGAAGAAGGTGTAGAACACGACGTAGTTGAACAAACCAACAGCCATCGAAAGCGTCGCTGCTCGTACGACCAGAACGGGGGCCCATTCGCTCAGCCTCTCCCAGCTGTCTATGGGGGGAGCGTCCTCTACCGCTTCGCGTCTCGGCTTGACGATGCCCAGGAGCATGCGATCATTGTCGAGGGAGACATGTAGGATGCCCTGGACGATGCCCAGGACGACCAGGTTGACGGTGTAGAAGACGGCTCGCTCGTTCAAGCGCGGGCGATCCCCGCTGTGGTGGGTGATCCATTGGAGGCTGGCGGACTCGGAGACGGAGAATAGATATACCTGGCTGAACAGCCAGGCCGAGACGGCGAAGGTGACAACGGTCTCAGCGGTGGCCAGGTGATATACGTAGCCGCGGAAGGTGTCGAAAGGCGAGTTGGAGGTTCGGATGCCGATGTGGGAGTGGGCGATGCGTAATATGATGGTGGGCAGAATGCAGGCGAAGATGGCCAAGGCACGTATTCCTGTTGGACCGATGGGTATCCACGACCATATGTCTTTATTGATCAGTTAGCATGTACATGTACGCGGGAGATATAGATAATAGAGAGAGAGAGAGAGAGAGAGAGAGAGAGAGAGAGAGAGAGAGAGAGTGATCGATCACGCACAGGAGGTATACGAAGCCAGAGTGAGGGCCTCGACATAAGCTATCCCAAACAAGACTCCGGCCGTGGAGGCGAAGCGTCTCTGCAGGGCGGGCTGCAGGAAATCCTTGTAGGGGGCCAGTCGCGCAACTCCGGGAGGCATTTTCGCAGCTCCAGAAGAGGAAGTTCAGATTAGCGCATTGTTCATGGGACGAGGTTGAAAATGCTGCGTTTGTGCGCACGGGTTGAGCTGTACTGTATGTAACTATGGACTATGTAAGAATAAGGGAATGGTTGCTCCGCAAAAAGCTGATGGATGGATGTAAATAAAAAATGTTGCAGGGCTACGATCCACTGAACGCAACCGCGCTAAGGCCGACCGTAGCAGCAGTTTGTACCTAGAGCTTCAATTGGTCTCCCCTAGCTACCCTGCTTTAGCGCACAGCCACAGCAGTCTAATACATAGGTACAGATTGACATGTACTGCGGGCAAAGAAAGGTACCTAGGTACCCACATGCCTGCAGGTCCTGTGTAACTATGTACCTGTGGCGCAGTTGAAACGACGTAAGCAGCAGCACCTGCGACGTCCCGATACCCCGATACCCCGATTCTCCAATCCCACCTTCCGATACCTGTAACCGTTGATCCTGTAGCCTACAGACACTAATTAGTAACATTGATACCTACTGACAACCGACCTGTGACCTTCCAACCTTCATCAATCATTCCCAACAAATTCATCTCTTTCTCTTTTCGCATGTAATAGCCGCTCGCTCCATTGACACCATCGTCCAGCCACACAGCCATGTCATTCGATCAGCTCTCCTCCATAGAGTCCGGCGGCGGAGGAGCCGGACGGCGCCAGAACAACGCCGCCTACGCAGACGATCCCGAGTTCTCCCGCCTGTCGCAAGGCCTCATGAACAAGCTCTTCCACATACAGGGCAACATACAGAAGCTGAAGTCCGACATCGGCCTACTCGGCACGAAACGGGACAATCCGCGATTGAGAGAACGGGTCCACGCCGTGCTGGAAGAGTCCACCGAGCAGTTCAAGGAGGTCGGCGAGGGCGTGAAGAAGGTCCAGACATGGGAAGACGTCACAGTAAGTCTAGACAGACGATGCTGCTGCTGTTGCTGCTGCTCCATCAATACACATCCCGCTATATATCCCGCACAGACGATCTAACGCGCCGCATCCTACAGCCCACACAGAAATACTCCCAGCAAAAGCTCTCGCGCGAATTTAAAGCCGCGCTCGGCGAATTCCAAGCCCTGCAGCGGACGGCGCTCGACAAACAGCGCGCCTCCGTCAGCGCCGCCAAAGCGGCCCTCGAATCCGAGACCGGGGGCGAGCACGGCGGCCCTTCATCCGGCCACCATCTCGAGGGCGAGCAGCTGCAGCTACAACAGCAACAGCAGGAGCAGGTGCACCTGGCGCCGCAGGACGAGGTCGACTTCCAGGATGCCCTGATCATCGAGCGCGAGGAGGAGATCCGCCAGATCGAGGAGGGCGTCGGCGACCTCAACGTGCTGTTCCAGCAGGTCGCCCAGATCGTCGGCGAGCAGGGCGAGCAGCTCCAGACCATCGAGAACAACGCCGTTGGCGTCCGCGACGACACCCGCGGCGCCGACTACGAGCTGCGCAGCGCCGCGCGGTACCAGAAGAACGCCCGGAGCAAGGCCTGCTGCCTGCTCTTGGTTTTGGCTGTCATCATGGCTATTGTCCTGTTGGCTGTGTTCATTGGTTAAGTTAAGCTTTGATGGAGATGTATTGTGCGATTAGATATCTTTCTTTTCTTTTTCTGTGTTCTGTGTTGAAGAGCGGCCGGCATATCTTGGGCGTTTTGGAGTTATGATGAGGCTATGTGCGCTAGTGTATCATAGTTTCCGTATATCAGTATGACGCGCTTGAAGAATCGAATCGACATCGATTGGGCGTTCCTTTTGTTGGGAGTATGCCGAAATCAGTCGCTTTCCCCTTATTCAATTCCCCTTGCGGTTATTGAGCACTTGCATCTTTGAAATGTGGAATGGCCCGATGAAATAAATGAGGAGCCCCCTATTTTACCTAACATTTCTACTACTTGATAGTAGAGGTTACTATTTGCGGTTACACTTAGATATATACACTGTTGGCTCATAGACTACACTCATGATCCGGGAGTACTCGGCGTCTGCGTTGTGTGACAGGCGCCATCACGCCCAATGATCTCGATTGCTGTAACCGCCAAAGGTTATGTTACCTTGTCCCCTTCTTGGCCTTGGTCGGTGGTTTCGTAGGCACAGCGTCCTCCGGTCGCTTCGGTCGGATGACGGGTAACTCGTGGCCCTTGCACCTCTCATATGTCTTCTTCTCGAGCGGGACGAGGCGGTCCAACACCTTATACGTGACCAAGTTCGCGGCCGTGCTCGTCAGCCAGTAAAGATGTATAGCGGCCGGGAGGTCTATGGTGAGAGGGCCTATGAGGCCGGCGACTAGCAAGCCGCCTCGACGGAACCCCGTCGTGATCCGCGATGATCGGGTGGTGACCTTCTCCTTGTCCTTGTCGTCCGGTCCGGGCCCCAGTGCCCATGCTCCGCTGCCTGGTTTTAAGAGCATGCTACTGACCATCATCGCCGACAGCGCGAAGGGCAGAATGTGGTACGGGTCTGGCACGGAGAGGTCGGGAAACCAGAGACAACCCCCCGTCGCGATGCTGGGGTCCGCTAACTGGGAGATCCTCTCAGTGACCGCAGAAGCCGCAGAATCGACCGCGGAGACGTCGCCCCCAGCGGCCACAGCAACCGGTCCTTGCGATGACGCAGATGCCGCGGCATCACCGCCACCCACCTCGGCGCTTGCAGCAGCGTCGTCAGCGGAGCCGGTCAGGAAGGCCCCCAGCAGCCCCTTCGGCCCCCCGCACAGACGTCTGACGCTATCGATACCGAGGATCCAGAAGGGGACGCCAAGGAGACTGCTATACAGCTTCCAGCCTTGCAGGCCAGCGGTGCGCCATATCCGCTTCTCGGCGCGGAGGTAGCGGGCGCGGGTCTCGCGCAGGCGGGCGCCGGCGTCCGGCACGCTCTTCTCGCGCTCGAGGTCGCGCTGGATGCGCGCGGCCCAGGCGCGCAGGACGGCGCCGAAGCGGGCGCGCCGCGCCCGCAGACGCTGCTGGTGCGCGTGGAAGGGCAAGCGGAAGACGGCGTGGATGCCCAGCGCCACCAGCGGGATCGTCAGGAACCACGGCGTGTGCGCCAGGTGGTGCAGCCCCAGGATCGCGTCCTGCGAGCCTTGCACGAGCGCCGCAACCGCGGGCTGCAGGTGGATGGATCTTCGCGTCCCGGGTTGCTGTTGCTGAGTCCGAGGCTGACGCTGAAGCCCGAGGCTAGGAACAGGGAGTGGGCGTCTGAGGGGCCTGGCGATGTGGCTGGTTGGCACAGCTACCCGCAGGGAAGGAGAACAGCGGGCTGTGTTCATGATGGATCATCTGGGACGAGATTTAGATCATATGGGTGACATAGCTAGGTCAGGCGGTCGATGTGTTGCTAAGCCAAGCTTGTCCCGAGCATATGACCATCGAACGTTACTCAAGCTGTCAAGGTAACTAAGAATTTGGTTGTGTGTGTGATTGGCTTATGCTATACAGCACTGTTGCCTGTTGCCGATTTATTATAAGGATGGGTATGTTTGAGACATTAGATTTTGCAAAAGGAATAGTGTATTGTATATGCAGGATAGACCTCTGATATCTATTAGCAGAGCTTATAATATGAAGCTGTACTGTACGGTTTACTATAACGGAACTTCTTACTAGCAATTGAAGTATATCAAAAAGTCGGCGGATATAAGCACCGACATCTACAGAATACCTAGCCGATAAGATATAAGATAGGAGATACGGATTACATGTACAAGATACGACATGGTGGGCTAGATACGTATGTACTTTGTATCTTTCGGTGGGCTGGAGCGGCTGGACGGACACCTTGGCCTTGAATGATCACACGCCTGCACGCCTTTTCGCAAGTTGAGACATTCGACGACTCTTACAACATCATTTTCAATGATATCAATGGGTCAACTGGACTGGTTCTGGCACAGCCTGATAAGGCCCGGATAGTATCCCATAGCTACTTCACCTGCATACAGACTTGGAGACTCCTAACACTCTCTAATTACATTCGTTACTTATTATTAGTCTGCAGGTAAATGCCAGTCACTTTCGATTCCACTTCCACTTCCACATCCAGTCACAGCTCAACCTCCTGTTCAGTCTCTTCGCAAGAGGCACTCTACTCCTTCGGCATGGAGCCTCGAACCCTTGCCTTCACGGCCATTGCCGTGGCATGCACTCCCTTTGCGGCACTTATATGTTGGAATTATCTCCTTCCCGTACTGTTCCGTATATTCTCTCGTACCATTGGAGCCATCTCGGGTTGGTATTTGCGCAAGAAGACCGAAGGCCGCCGCGCCTTGATTATTCGAGCCACCGAAGAGAGCGAAGCGAAATTTCAGGAAGAAAAGGCATCGGAGAAAGAGAGTGACAGCAACGAAGACGGCTGGGAGAACATCGATGGCCTTACCGCTGGAACCTCTGGCAATGGAGAGAAGGGTGGCAAGGATTGGGATGGCATCATTGGTTTCTTCCACCCCTTCTGCAACGCTGGAGGTGGTGGCGAGCGAGTCTTATGGGCTGCAGTTCGAGCCACCCAGAGAAGATGGCCCAACGCCAAGATTGTCGTATACACGGGCGACCATGAGGTGTCTAAGGATAACATGCTCTCCCGAGTAAAGGTAGATATATATGAGTTCAGCGCATTTGATAATGACGCGGCTAATAAAAGAAACAAACAGAACACTTTCAGCATCGACATCCACCCGCCCTCGATACACTTCCTCTACTTGTCCACGCGACACTGGGTTCTCTCCTCTACCTGGCCGCATATGACTCTGCTGGGACAATCGCTCGGCTCGTTGATCATGGGATGGGATGCTTTCTCCCTTCTAGTGCCCGATATCTTCGTCGACACGATGGGTTACGCTTTTACACTCGGACTGAGCAAAGTCCTATTTCCAAACATACCGACTGCTGCCTACGTGCACTATCCCACCATCTCCAACGATATGCTTGAATCGCTCGACCCCACTACGGCAGTAGGAAGTCAAGGTGTCAATGCCGGCAAGGGGGTTGGGCTGAGGGGTACAGTCAAGAGGAACTACTGGAAACTATTTGCTGCCATTTACTCATGGATGGGTGCTTCCGTCGACGTTGTCATGACGAATTCCACCTGGACGCAGGCCCATATCAAGTCTATCTGGGGGCCCCGGAGGAAACAGAGAGGCAGAGAGCAGGCTATTGCTGTTGTATACCCGCCATGCGCTGTTCACGAGATTGAGCAGGCGGTCGAGATCTCGGAAGAAAGCGAAAAGAGGCGTCAGAAGTACATAGTGTACATCGCTCAATTCCGCCCCGAGAAGAATCACCAGCTCATTCTCCAGTCCTTTGCCGAGTTTGTCAAGACGGGCACTGCCGCCGCAAAAGAAGCCAAACTGGTCCTTCTGGGCAGTGTCAGGGATGACAACGACTCGCGACGCGTCTACAAGCTTCGACTCCTCGTCAATGAGCTCCACATCAAGGACCAGGTCATATTCCAGCTCGACGCGCCGTGGTCCGAGATTCTGCAGTGGCTTGGTAAAGCTTTTGTGGGTGTGAACGGCATGTGGAATGAGCACTTCGGAATTGGTGTCGTTGAATACTTAGCAGCGGGCCTGATATCCGTCGTGCATAATAGCGGCGGACCAAAGCTAGACATTGTCACTGATGTCGACGGTCAACCCACAGGTATGCTAGCCATGTTACTTTCTCTAACTTACCTCGACATGAATCGCTAACTAGCTTGACAGGATTCCACGCCACATCCACGGCCGAATTCGCCGAGGGTTTCGAGAAGGCCCTCTCACTTCCGGACCCACTTGCCGTCAGGCGGAGGGCCCGAAAGTCGTCCGAGAGATTCACGGAAGAGGAATTTGCTAGGAGATGGCTAACCCAGATAGAGAAGCTGGTTGCGATGAAGTTGTAACTGGGCTGATTTCCACGAAATAGACTAAATCCGATACCCCTTGGTTTGCGTGGTGGTGGGCTCGGAGTTTGCTTTGCGTTGCTTTGAATTAGGCATGATGGCGTGAGCACAGCTGATAGACCTCGGTAGCAATAAGATGAGCATTACTAAAACAAGTCGAAGCATATATCAATCAAGGCATGGTCCGCTAGCTCTCTTGATTAGGATGTGAGCTAGGTCGATAAGTACTGAATGGACAGATCCTAGTTCTTCCTATTGTGACAACGTAACTGTCTCATGAATTGACAAGATGTATATACGCATCGATTGGAACGTGTTTCTGAATGCATTACAATGTCAGCCCAGCGCTATTCTTCTGTCTGGTCTCCCCCACGGCCTCAAAAGCGCCCGACTCGCCATCGACCCGGATCCCCTGCACGGCACTGATGCCCGGACGCACCCAGGTGACGTTATGTCCCTTCTCCGCCATGCTCGCCACGGTCGCATTGTCGAATGTCCACTCGAAGACGGCCTGGTTCGGCATCAGCTGGTCGTGGAACCGTGGCGCCGCAATCGCCTCGCGCATCGACGCCCCCTGCTCCACCATGTGCCACACGACCTGCGTCGTGGAGCTAATAATCCGCGACCCGCCGGCGGCGCCCACGCTCGCAAAAAGCTCCCAGGAGTCACTAGCGCCATCGCCATCCTGGCTGCTCTTCTTACTCTTCTTCTCCACAATCACGGGCGTGATGGACGACAGCGGCCGCTTCCGGGGGCGGATGTAGTTCGCGACGCTGGGCGCGTACCCGAACTCGTTGCGCACGCCGGGGATGGAGAAGTCGTTCATCTCGTTGTTGAGCACGACGCCCGTCGCGGGCACCATCAACAGGCAGCCGAAGAGCAGGTTGATGGTGGTGGTGGAGCTGACGGCCATGCCGGCGCCGTCGGCGGCGACGACGTGCGAGGTGCCGTGGCCCGCGGGCCCGTACACGCGCGCCGGGTCGTAGTGCGACACCGGCTGCGTGCTGTTGTCGAGGATGCGCGCCCGCACCGCCGCCGCGTGGCTGCTGTTCAGCATCTCTGCCTCTAGCGCCGAGACGTCCGCCGGCACGAACGCCGGGTCCCCGAGCGCCTGGTGCGCGCCGTACGCGAACCGCATCGCCTCGTCCAGCCGGTGCAGCGTCAGGTTCGCGTCGGACGAGGAGTCCTGCGCGTACCCCTCCATCGTCTTCAGCGTGCTCAGGCACACTGCGCCACTGCTAGGCGCCCCGGATGAGTGGAGCGTGTAGTCCCCGTAGGTGATGCTGATGGGCTCGCGCTCGATGGCGTTGTAGGTGGCCAGATCGGATAGCGCCATGGTGCCGTTGTGCTCCTGGACGTATTTGATCATGGCTTCAGCTGGAATTGGTCAGTTAGAATGTCTATTCGTGCTAGTTGGGAAATGAGGGATTGCATACCCATGGGCCCGGTGTAGAACACGTCGGCGCCGTGCTCAGCTATCTTTTGAAGTGTCCTGGTCGTGGAGATATACGTTAGCATGCCGTCTATCTTCGTCGTTGGATCGATTCCGAAGCCACTTACTCTCCATAGCGTTTTCTAGTCATGATGTCGCCCAGCTTCACTAATTTCCCTGATCGAACATGAATAAGTCAGCTTCGAGGGTACACGGGATTTATATATACATGTATATATATATATAAGAGCAAAGAGAAAATCTACCCACCGTCCGGCGCAAAATCCTCGGCCCATGACGGATCCTCGACCAGGAAGTTGAAACCGGCAGACCCGATACCGTGCTCCATACACCGGACTAGGTCCTCCGTGACAGAGAACCCGTCGCGGGCGACGTCGGCAGCCGGTTGGACGACGGTCTTCCAGGGCAAAACGCCGAACCTGCGGTGGGTGGTCTCGAGCCCGCGTAACTCGCCCGGCACGCCGGCGGCCAACCCACCGAAGACGCTGCCGGCAACGTTATCGCGGTACATGTCCGTGAAGGCGCTCTCGGGCGCGGTCTCGCGGTAGTCGATCACGGTGTAGTTCCCGCGGCCATCGCGAATCAGAGCAAAGCCGCCGCCGCCAATTCCGGAATGGTACATCCCGATGACACCAACGCAGAGCTGCGTACCGACCCAGGCGTCCACGGCATTGCCCTGGACACAGGCGGGTTATCAGTGGTGCGAATGGTGGTAGAGATGGAGAGATGGTGGGTAGGTACTCACGCCTAGCACGAGCAGGTCGATGCCGATCTGGCTACACACCCTGCTTTCACTTGCAACGGCGCCCCGGTGACCAGAGCCGGGATGTGTTAATACGGCCTGTTCGGCTGGTTCCCATGGTGGCGGGACCGCGACTGCGGACGCTGCAATGAGAAGCAGTAACACGAGGCTCCTCGGCAATGCTGTGAAGGCCCCTGGTGACTCAATTAAGTCGGACGAGAACACGTGATGATATATGGAGTTTCTACTAACTCATATGTCCGATGTTGTAATCTCGGCTTTATATGTTGCGATCAAGCCCGAGTCCTAGGTAGTATGTACTTGGTTATCTAGGCGATATGACCTCTAACGCGACTGGCGGGAACTTGTCGTTAATTATACATCGACGGGCTAGAGTTACAGAAGTTTGGAAAACAAGTACATTCCAAGAAGGTAGACTGATGATGTCAGGTTGGAGGAACCAGTTGATGACAGGCCGTTTTAGTAATCAGGGACGAGTACCTCTATATATGTTAGGTAAGGTATGTAGGTCAGGTACTATCTCGGGGTGGAGTACGTAGTAGAGATAAGCTGTGGTAGACTCAACCCAGCCAATAGTCTTACTTTCAGTATCTTTAAAAGTCTATTTGCCAAGAACACCGTCCTATAGCACTCACAATGTGCAGGGTGTAAATTGCAAGTTGCGGGTTGGAGCGAGGACGTTTCAAGTTGTCGAAATAGACTCATGAAATCTAATCAGAGTAGCTCGGGACGTTGAACCTAAGGGTCCTTTTTCGGCTAAAGTTTGATAGTTTATTAGTAAGGCGAACATTGCTGAGAATGTTTTAATTAATCTCGTTCATGACGTCCACTTACTCACAATTACCTTCGTCCCTAAACTGTCGACAGCTTCAATTCTTGGCCCAAGTTGAACCTTGACATCGACAACCTTAAGACTGTGGCCTAGATCCTTTTTAAGAAACTGGAGACTAAAATCGGGTTATCCTTTGGTGGTATATGTTTTCCCCTTGCCTTTTACCTGGGCCATGCGGTGTATATACTATATTTATTTACCGATTGTCGGCCCTCCGTTCGTACGTATGGTCACGCAATCGCGGTAGTGGATCCCCAGTCTTATTAGCCTCACGATAATTCGTGATAATTGAAAACGGCGAGATCTTGTGAAGATCCCGGAAACTTGTCTAGATCAGGCACCCGCATTCCACATGGTGCGATCTGCATCATTGCCTCACCGTGGCATTTATTATTAGTTGATGGTATCCAGCTGAAATACCTATATATGTAGGTATGTGAGTGACCGCCTGTCCGTGAGATTTCTCTGTCTCTCAAACAGAATATCTATCTATGATTAAACCAATTTCATAATATGTGTTTCGGTTTACTAGTAAGAGAAACGACCCAAAGCCACGGCACCTGTTGATTATGACGCTGATCATACGTAGTCAAGCAAACGTCGCACAGACCCGCCTCCTGGATATGCGAAGGGAGAGAACGGATACTATGTTAAGCCCCCGAACTTCAACCATAAGTCTTGGAAGAAAGCTCATCGCAAGAGAAATGAACCGAAATGGGGAGGTTTCGGTATCGGTGCCGGTGGGGGGCCTGATCCAGGGCCAGTCAGTGGAGGAGGAGGAGGAGGATAATTCAAAGGTCAGATGCAGCTCTGAGATTATTGTTCACAATACTTGCATCCTTATGATGGACGATACTTTGAAAGTGAGATGAGCGAGGAAATCACTATTTTCATGAACACTGCAGTGAACAAGCCACAAGTGTCGACTACACAGCCACATATGTATATGTAGCGAAAAACACAAAGTTGCACACACTGTACGTAGTGGCTGATCGAGCTATGAAACTACCTAGCTTTTACTGTGCAGGTTGAAGAAAGCACTGTGCAACCTACCCAACCTAAAATTCTTCAATCATCATGTTCTGCAAATCAGAGCCTCGGAATTTCTCAGCGAAGGTCAAGAACCAGAAAAGGAATGCGGTCCTCCATAACGAGAGTTCCGCAGTCATTCATTAAAAATTCACTCAGGACCGGCATCAATCTGGGCTTGCCTCATTTTTCATCACAACGTCTGGCCATCGCCCGGTGCTACTCTCACGCAGCCGATGCAAGTGAATTCAAACCTGGAAATTTGAGTACGACGAGGTGGGGGAACACTGTGTCGCCGGAACCAAGTATCGGTAGCTTCGGAGGCTTTGAAGCGTTTGAAAGGCTAGCTGGGATGGCGGACCAACAGCCAAAGCTGAATCATGGGAAGCGACCCTTACCCCAGCAGAAGTCTAAACTGGGGATCAAGAGACAACAGAAGAAGGCCCGCAAGAGGGAGCGGGATATGAAGAATGGCTCCTCCGAGGAGGTCTTGGGCATCGATGTGCAAAATCTCATCGACTCGCTCAATGAAGCTGAAGATGGAGCGAAAACAGACGAGGAGATCTTGCCCGAGGAAGGGTCTGAGATTGAAGTCGAGGTTGTCGAGCTCTCATCGACAGGAGATGCCTTAGCCTTGCAGACAGGCTCCAAGCGGGTCTACGTGCTACAATTTGCCGTACCGGGTGATATTGTCAAGGTAAAGGTGTATCGGCACCTGAAGGAGGGGCAGTACACTGTAGCCGACTTCATTGCGGTTGTGAAGCCGTCGCCTTCTCGCAATGACGCTGGCATCCAGTGCCAATACTTCTCACGGTGCGCGGGATGCCAGTTTCAAATGCTAGACTATGCCGAGCAACTACGGCTGAAGAAGAGAATCGTCGAGAAGGCCTTCAAGAATTTCTCCCAGCTCCCACCCGAGCTCATACCCGCCATACAGGACACCATTGGCAGCCCTCTGCAGTACGGCTACCGCACAAAGCTGACTCCTCACTTCGACGGACCCCAAAAAACTTGGTCTAAGAAGAATAAAATTCCTTTCGATAAGGTACCGGATATTGGCTTCATGCTAAAGGGCACACGTAAGACTCTGGATATCGAGGACTGTCCGATCGGCACCGATGCAGTGCGGCTTGGTATGAAAAATGAACGCGAGAGGATGAACGTCGAGTATGACAGATATACTCGTGGCGCAACAATCCTTCTCCGCGAGAGCACCTTGCGCATACCCAAGGATGATCCTGCCTCACCATCGAACGAGGTGGAAGAGCAACCGTCATCCAGCGTAATCAGGGTCGAGACTGACACCTACGTCGACCTCAAGACCTGCGTGACCGACAATAAAGGCACCTCCACTGAATACGTAGGCGACTATATCTTCCAAAACCCAGCAGGCTCGTTCTTCCAGAACAACAACTCCATCCTCCCCGTCGTAACCGACTACATCCGGGAGGCCATCCTACCGCCCTCTACAGGACCGAGCTCCACCCCCACCTCCACCACAACCTCCACCCCTGAAATCAAGTATCTCATCGACGCCTACTCGGGCTCGGGCCTCTTCACCATCACGCTCTCGTCGCTCTTCCAAGGCAGCACCGGCATCGACATCGCCGACGACTCAATCAAGTTTGCGCGCACGAACGCCAGCTCTAACAACCTGCCCGAGTCGCAGGCGAACTTCATCGCCGCCGACGCGCGCGAGCTCTTCAAGAACGTGCGCTACCCCGCGGACGAGACCGTCGTCGTCCTCGACCCGCCCCGCAAGGGCTGCGACGCCGACTTCCTCGGCCAGCTGCTCCGCTTCGGGCCCCGGCGCGTTGTGTATGTCAGCTGCAACGTACACACGCAGGCGCGGGACGTAGGGGCCCTTGTGCGTGGGGAGACGGGCGGCGAATCAGATCAAGGGGTAGATGCAGGTGCTCCAGGGACGAGGTACGAGATCGAAAGCCTGCGCGGATTCGACTTCTTCCCCCAGACGGCACATGTCGAGGGTGTCGCGGTGCTGAGCCGGGTCGAGAAGACAGTAAATGGCGGCGAAGCGTAAAACTAGGTGTTGCTGGGAGGTTAAAATAGAATTTATAAAGGGTCGTTATATAAATGTAGTATAATTGAATCTCATGATCCCATGTACCTTAGAGATTCTATACGCGTTCATCGTGTAGCGTAGAATCTCACTCATGATAGACATCTTACATAGTGATATCTTTAAACGAGACAAGAAGTCATAATGGCACAAATTTACCCCTGACATCAACACTTTCAAGCGTGAGACAATTCCTGGCAAGAAACTAATTTGTAGTCCCTCTTCTCCTATCTACCCTGTAACCCGGAAGTTACGGTATCATCTTAGCCAACTAAATCTCCCTATCCTCTAACCGATCTATCGAAGCAGAATGAGGCAGATCATGGATCCGACAGTGGAATGCTACGTAGTCAAAGTCCCAATACGCAACTCGCCATCCATCGACATCGACGTATATCTATCAAGGAGTGCTATGAAATTTATAATTCCATATATTTACCTAGTCAAAAGGCCATAAACATCAACCCATAGTACCGGTTATACCTTCGATGTACATTTCCTATCACTATAGCTAAACGAAGATAGCTAATTAATAAATATGTGTGGCGTTTTTATTCATTCACAATAGTTTTCAACCAATACCTCATCAGGACTGTCACACCCATATGCGTATACCAATAAGCTCCAATAGACGTATGGACTACATCACAATTCAATACTATACCTAGGAAGCGCGAACTAGATTAACTCTTGCAAGTCTCCTTTTCGACCGAACCCCCAAGTTCTAACCACTCTCATCTACAGCGTTCAAACATTCCCACTTATCAAGCCTCGCAGCACTGTTGCGTTTTTGCGTTTACCTACTCCAATTTATTATATTTTCATTAACTATGTACGCCAGTCTTCTCACAATTTCACTTTCAACCTAGCATACCTATCACTCATCCCGAAACATCACAAGCCCGCTCCAAACGAAACACCATCGGATCAAAATAATCAGACGTAATTATTACCACCATCCCACAACTCGCCGCACATGGTGCAAAGCTCCAAATACGTAATAAAAAAATATAAACACGATCACCACCCCTGCCTACTTTTCTAGCCCGCTGCCCCCCTAAGACCCCTCAAGCAGCACCTTCAGCGCCTGCACCGTGACCTCGACGACCTCGGCCCGCCGGCTCTTCTTCGCGCACTCCTTGAGCACGTCCACCCCATTCTTATCGCGGATCGCCCTGCGTGCCGTCCGGCCGACCTCGCCCTCGCACGCCACCATGTTGTAGACCACAAACACGCCGCGGTGCCGCAGGTCCTCGCCGTCCTCGCCGCACAGGCCGAGCACGACGTCGACGCCGCGCGGCCGCGCGACGACGCCGGCGACGACGGCCTCGTACCCCGTCAGCGCGGCCAGCGCGCCGCCCGCCGCGCTGCGCGTGCCCGCGTCCTCGGCGTCCGCGAGCGCGAGCAGGATGTGCAGGCGGTTGGCGGCGGCCGGGTCGTCGGCCGACCCGGCCGCGTAGAGCGCCACGCCCTCGACGCACTGCACCAGGTTGCAGATCAGCTCCACGGCGGCCTTGGAGACCAGCGGGTTCGAGGACAGCAGCTGCTCCTCGATCTCGGGCCAGGCCGTGCGGATGATGGTCGCGCGCGTGTCGTCGTCCGTCGAGGCCAGGTTGGTCAGCGCCATGATCGCTTCGAACGTTGGTAGGAGGTCGCGGGTGTCGGCGACGGGGTCGGGCGGGATGATGGAGACGAGTGGCCGTATGGCGGAGTTCTGCGGGCGAGCACGCGTGCCGCCGAATACGAGAGCTGGGTCGGTGCTGATTAGGATGCGGGCGAGTGCTTGGGCTGCGGTACGCTTGGTTGGGGATTCGGTATCTGGTAAAGCCGTCCATGCGGCAATCAGAAGGTTGACGGAGCCTTGTTGCGCGAGTTGACCACGCAGGCTGGTTGTAACTGAGAGAGCAGATATGATGGAGATGATAATGCTTAGCGAGGCGATGGAGCCATGCCTGCTGTGGGTTACCAGAACGGGTACAATACCGGCGTCAAATACCTGTCGACATCGTGCCGCGACGTGGCCGTCGTCGTTGAGGGGGTTAGAAGGGCCGAGTTTGCCGGCAGCGTTGGCATAAGCCTTGAGCTGGCCCATCTTCTTTTGCTCTTCGGTTTGTGCTGGTTGGTAGCGAGTAAGATTCATAAATATGCTTAGAGCTCCATAAGTAAGTGGTGATTTTGCGGGAGCATCACTCAAAGTCTTGACCAAAGTCTTTAAGAGCTCCTTGTTCCGTGCGATTTCCTCCTTAACCTGCGGTTGAATGGATGCGTAAGCCAGACCCTCCACCGAATGCTTACCATTCTCCGGATCAGTAAGTAACGTCTTCGTAAACATCTTGGAGAGATCGTCGATGCTGGTGGTCGCCGGCTGGATTCTCGATTCTTCGTCGTTTCCTTCCCTCGCCTGTTGTGCCGAGGGTACTGCCTGAAGCCTTCAGGTCAGCCCAGTCCCCTTCACGGCGCCCGATCACCGCCACTGAAGGTTTTCGAAAGCGGGTGGTGACACGAGCGGAAATTTCAAGGTGCCTACCCTCAATTTGGCAAGAATGACAGCGGCCAGGTTCTGGACTGTCGCGGAATGCCTCCTCATCGCGATGGATCCTTCACTAACTTGGATCTCGGGATCGGCGGAGAATCCGGCCTGGGACAGTTCGCTGAGGTCCTGGTCAACAACTTCCTCTAGCCAGTCCGCACAATACTTATGGATGGCTTCCCGGCACTGGGTGTTCATGGAAGCGGCATCCAGCATTTCCAGACAGGCCGTCTCAACTTTTCTACTCTTCCATTTCCGTCGCATTAAGGGGTCGAGGCTGGGGAGAAAGCCCTCGGTAAGGAACATCTCAGCCGTCATGTCCGGGGCGATAGGAAATATCGCGGCGGCTACACAGAAGGCGACGATGTAATCATCGTAAGTACCCCTCTTGACTCGGTCAAAAAAGAAGGTATGAAGACCTTTGGTGCCTCCGTCGCCGGCGGCCTTCAGATACGCTGAAGTAGTCAAGGCGGCGTGGCCTCGGACAGCATCGGCCTGCCTCATATCGAGGTAGCTAAGGACGGTATCGAGACATACGTCATCGATCACATCGCAGATAGACGGTTCCTTGCTCTGGTTTGAAGCATCGTCGTTCAAGAGCTTCGTGAGTCGATCCAGTAACTGACAGGTCTCATTATCTTCGAGGCCACCTTCCATTAATCGCGCAAGAATCAACTGGGTCTGGTCGGTGCTGCCCATCTTGGCCATCTCCTCCCGGTTGGAGGCGACCTCGATCGGCGTCTCATCCATCCTATGGCACAGATATGTATAATATGATCTGTATGTAGTTGAGGATCCACCTAGGTATACAGGAACGCTGAGGTAATAACTGTATGAGGACAGGAACGACAGTGATAAAAGCTTGTGTGGAGAAATAAAGCCACTAGAAAGAGGAACCTAGCGTAGGTACGGAATTCTGACGGGCCTAGGGAGGGTAGGTAGGTAGTTAGCGGCAGGCAGTATGCGCTCTTACGTAGACTACGTAGGCTAGGTAGACTGGCTGCGGATCTGCGGAATAAGGGGTAGGCAGGGCAGAACAGCGGGGATAAGGTAAGGTAAGGCAAGGCAAGGCAATGTAATGTAATGTAAGGTAAAAGGTAAGGCTGAAATGGATTCCGAAAAGAAAGAGAGAGAGAGGCCGGATGATGGAATGACGGATATAGGTGATATACCGATGATACGGATCGATATGATGATATGGAGCCCGTAGCGCGTGACTTCGGATAAAGAGAGAAAAATAAGATGTGTATGTTATGTATCTCACTTGACACCAAAGACCAGAAGGATCAGAGACAAAGAAGGAATATAAATAGACCAGATATCTTACCTCTGCTTGTGACTTGACTGGATTGAGAGTCTGCTTGTGACCAAGTTAGTGGAGCGCCACCACTTACAAGTAACTACCTGCTACTACCTATGCGCACTGGGTGGTTTGTAACTGTAAATACGTAGGAATCGGTAGGATCAGGTTTTTGGAGGGAATCAAGATTTGCTTCTAATTATTGTCTTTCGTCTGTGGTTGTTGAGGGCGTGAGCTACTACGTAAGGCGGTCGTAAGAGTAAAGGATTTGCTAGTAGGAAGGGAACCGACTGGTTGGACTGCAACGCCAGTCTGCTGGAGGCGAGATGGAAGTGTGCGGGGATATGTACCTATTGATATCTCTAGGGCTACATATGTATGTACATATGTATGTACATATGTATGTCTGGATGTACACGCCACTGTCTGCTAAGGTGACCTGGGCTGCCTGGGGGATGGATTACCCCGCCATCCAGAAGATACCTAGATACATGTAAGGTATGTAGATAAAGGTGTAGATAAGCTGGGTTAGCGCCTGGGGATATATCGAATATGACGTAGCATGTTTGTCAGGTGCGTTTTGCGCATACAATACATGTAATCCGTAATCTCAATACATAAAAATGCATGTATCGATGTACATACATACAACGAATGTTTTGCTTGTACCTAGGTACCTGCAGCTTATGATGATGGAACCCGCCGAAGATCAGCTCCGACAGGGGGTCGGAACGCTAAAATCAACCGCGGTCTATCTTTAATTGGAGCTGTGCAGCCTGTGCTGACCATTCTCTCCGAGAGGTGAGCTCGGTGAAGACAATTATTACTGTAGCTAAGTACCTGCAACATTCCAATCTTCAACTTCTATCATCCACTCCGACCATGCAGTCCATGGCCTGTGGTGCCAAAGTCTCATCCGCTACACCATACGAACCTCTGGAGTGATTCTCTAAACAGGAAAACTCACTACTGATCAGTTCACTGGATTCATCCCAATTTGGAGAAATCAACTAAGAAATCGCCACCACAATCTCTACCTACATACATCTCCGTGCATAGGTACAACAGCCTGCTTTCCGGAACGAACAAAGAACCGGGCCTCGAGCCCTCCACCTCTATGACAATAGTGGCACCATGAACCGGATCGATGCCTCGGATCACTACAGCGAGTCTACGGCCGCCAGCCAGGTGCCCTCCCTCCTGACCCTCGTCATCGACACGAACCCGCGCGCCTGGGCCGCCCTGCACGACACCCTGCCCATCTCCAAGGCCATCGCCGCCATCCTGGTCTTCGTCAACGCCCACCTGGCCTTCGGTAACGACAACCAGGTCGCCATCCTCGCCGCCCACCCCAACCGCGCCGTCTGGCTATATCCCCAGCCCCCGAACCCGAACTCTGGCCGCCATCATCATCACCATGCCTCCTCCAATGGGCGGCAAACTACTACTACACAGGGCCAGGAGGACGTCGAGATGACCGACGTAGACCTCCAGCAACAGCTCGACGCCGAGCTCAACGGCACCTCCGCCAACAAGTACCCGCAGTTCGCCCAGATCGAGGCCTCGATCCGCGACTCCCTCCGCTCGCTCATAGACAGCACGACGACCGCGGACCTGCACCCGACGACGCTGATCTCGGGCGCGCTGAGCACGGCGCTCGCGCACATCAACAAGACCTCCCTCGCCTTCGCGCCCTCCAAGACCTCCTCCGACCCGGCGGACCCCACCGGCAGCAGCGCCGCCGCCGCCGCCGCCGCCTCGAGCAGCAGCAGCATGTCGGCCCTGCACGCGCGCATCCTGGTGGTCTCCGTGTCGGACTCGGAGCCCGCACAGTACATCCCGACGATGAACGCCGTGTTCGCGGCCTCGCACGCGCGCATTCCCGTGGACACGCTCTCGCTGTACGGGTCGCCGACCTTCCTGCAGCAGGCGGCCTTCATCACGGGCGGGACGTTCCTGTCCGCGGCCGCGAACCCGCGCGGGCTGCTCTCGTACCTCATGTTCGGCTTCCTGGCCGACGCCGAGGCCCGCCGGTCGCTGGTCGCGCCGACGCAGGACTCCGTCGACTTCCGCGCCGCCTGCTTCTGCCACCGCAACGTCGTCGACGCCGCCTTCGTCTGCAGCATCTGCCTCAGCATCTTCTGCGAGGTGCCCCAGGCCGCCGAGTGCCTCACCTGCGGCACCCGCCTCGCCCTCGGCTCCTACGGCGCCCGCCCCGCCGTCGTGCCCCGCAGGAAGCGGAAGAAGAGGCGCATCAACGGCGCCGGCGGCCGCGAGGAGACGGGCAGTGCTACGGGTACGCCTGTGCCTACGTAGCCGATGGAAATGTGGGACGGGAGATCTTTGGGTTATACTAATATTACCTATGGCTGCATGGGAACTTGCTGTTGAGCGATATTGGCCGGGTTTGTATACTATTGAATTAGCACTTGCATACTCATGGGACTTCATGGGAGGCGTTGGATCTGGGTTCAGGAGGCTGGCTATATATGGGTGAGACAGAACATCACGAATTAAAAAAACAGTTCATTGACACCTCCGACTCCCCTAGCTAGGTAGTCAGTTCTCGGGTGCGTAAAAATCATGATATCATATCATGCCCATTTTCTATCTGCCTAGCCTGTCCGAGCGATCCCAATGCCACCCATCATCCATCCATCCATCCATCCATCCATCCATCCACCAGGGCAACTTGATAACCAGCAAAACATACCATGTCTGCCCATGAAAGCGCCGACGACCTCATCGTTGGGTCAAGAGAAGTACCGCCATATCCCCATCTCAGTCGGCTCCAGCCTAGGTCAGGGATAGCGGGTATTGAGCTATAAAAAAGACTCTTCCTCCAAATCAAAGAGAATGATAGCCATCGTTGTAGCAACAGGAACCGGCCGCCCCAGTGCACTCTTATAGAAACGCCGATCGCAATGCAGTGAAATCCGTTCCACTCGTCTAGGTAAGTCTGCAGAATAAAAGGATAAAAGAGGCTAGGAGGTAGCGTGATTGGGAAAAGGGCGAGAAACGGAGTTGGAGGAAAGAGTTAATTGGATTACTTGACAATCCGGAGGCGAAAACAACTTGGTTCGAATTAAATGCTCAGTTCCAGTGACGATGACTGCTGCGACGATATCATATACTGATCTTCCGGGCGCCCTGCGCGACGCCGGAATTGCCTTCGTTGACGCGTGACATGACGCAGGCCGGCGAGCGATCGTTGGAGCCCATCGAGGCGAGGGCAAACGAGTCGGTGTTGTGCGCGAAGTAGAGATAATACCCCGACGGGCTCTTCTTGACCGCCATGACGCCGATCGCGCCCGTCGAGGCCGAGTACTTGACGCCCGGGTGCTCCTGGAAGTCGTTGAGGATGAAGCTCTCGAGAATGGCGCTCTCGTCGTCCTCGGCCACATCTCGGCCGCCGGGTCCGCGACACGTGCCGTGAAGGATGCGTTCTGCACATTTCTGAGATGCCATCGTGGTGGCCATGTGCTCGCCCGTGCCGCTCGTAACGGCTGCGACGGTGATGCTGTCCTGATCCTCCACGTCGGCTGGGATGACGGCCGTTCCGATGCCCACCAGGGCTGCGGGCCCGACGCGTCCTCGATGCTTCATGCCAATGCCCCCTGAAGATGACCCGGCGGCTATCTTGCCACTCTGGTCAATGGCAATTGCTCCTACGGTGTCGGTGATCCTGTCGGTGTCATCACCGCCGTTTTCAGGGCCATCACTGAGTCCACGCTCCGTATCGAAGAATGGAAATGACACGGATGTGCCATGACTATGGACGTGAGGAAATATTCTCAAAGGAAAGAAATCTGAACTAGCGCCGTCATGAATGGGCCCACGCGCCGAATTGTTGGAAGTATCTGTTATAGCGTCCGAATGTAGAGAGTCATTGCTTGGTCCCGATGCGAATCTAGGGCGCTTCGGAGACGGAGACGACGACGACTTCTTCGCAGCTACAACTTTAGAAGGCAGGATAGAAGACCCTAAGAAATTTAAGGGGCTGCGTTCGAGTACACTCCTCGGCGAGGGTTGTGGGGTGACTGCAGCGTTTGGCATGGGCGAACAAGGCTTTTCCGGCGAGTCGGGCTGACCCTCATTCCAAGTTCCGGTCATGATGGCATTCGTATGATCCCGGTGCGCCGCCTGGCGCATCTCGTTGTCCCAGTCCCTGGGGGTAGATCGGTCGTCACCAGTAGTTGACGATGTCGGAGACGCTGGTCTGCCTTCGGCCCGTCGCAGATCTTCCTGCCATCTGATATAACGGTCCCTGGCATTCCTAGACACGAGCAAATCGTTGGAAACAAGCGGTATCCCAAAATCCCAGGCAAAGTCCTTCGCACCGTCTCCAATAAGCAAATTGGGAGGAACACGGCGCAACGAGAGCGGCCTGTCGCTGCTCTGCAGGATCGCCTTTGCCAAGCTGATGGGATTCTTGATATCTGCGGCTCGGTTGTGAGAGGGATTCAAACGGTGGATACTCACCTAAGGAGAATGGATATACTTACGTGGAACTGCACCACAGGCTCCGCTTCGCCCGTAATGGTCGACCATTGTGGCATCGCACTCTACTGTGCCGTCGATGGACAAGTTGCTTCCGTACCCGGCGTTGGTGATCTCCTTGTCCTCGAGGATCTTGATGGCCGCCTCAACGGCCTCAATAGCCGAGTGACCTAGCCGGAGGAGCTTCATGCTTGCACGGGCAGCCCTGGAAGTCGTTAGCCTTCAATTGCGTGGAAGGTGGATTGGGAATCCAAGCTGCTTACTCGCTGCAGGCTTCCAGATGGATTCTCTCGTTGGCCGTACTGTGATAGCCTGCCCCGGCATGGATGAAGACAGCCGAGACAGGTTGCTTCCTACGCTTGCCCCAGCGATCTGCTGCCCCATCTGTGGAAATAAGGCTCTTTCCACCCCGTGATGAACTAGGTGTGTCCATCATCAGATGCCCACAGAGATCATCCTCGTTATCCTGGTCGTCTTTAGCGTACCAATTCGAGACCTCAGTACCCGGGCTCTCATCGAACCCCATTTTGCAAGGCAACGGTGTAGGTGTCGACCTCGATGCCAGCTCTGCCGAGGGTATGGACTCTGGTGAAGAGACTGGATCGTCGTTATCTGATTCGATTTGGCCGAAAAACTGAATGGACTTGGTTTAAACAAGAGTGCAGAGTGGCGGGAGGGTCTAGTTGTCAGCTGCCCGGTTGTGCACAGGTTCTCGATTGCACAGACGGTGATGGTGTGTTTGGCATATGAACCGGTTTGGCATTGGAGTAGTGGTGCAATGGCTGCTTCCGTTTGACCTTTTCGAGAGAAACGGTTGCTCTAAAGGTTCTTTACAGTCAAGAGGATTTGTAGGATCTCGTAGGTCATGGTAGTGGATGAGAACGAGTACAAGGTCGTCTCGACTCATAAAGGGCCCGAGGGAAACAGATACAGCTATTCCCAGTTACGAGTTCATAGGACGAGGATGGAATAATTTTGAATACGGGAACGTGGGTGACGGATGGCTTTTAGTCGACACCGCTGGACACAGAGAGGCCGTGAAGCTTTCTAAGTGCCCGAGATGTGTGGTAGATGACGATGGCAGCAACAACGGCAATAACAACGAAAGAATCAATACCGGTTAATCAGTGCTTAGAGGGAGAGGGGGCAAAAATATGTTGAATAGCAGGATGTATGTATGGTATCCTCGCTACACACTGGCGGCCCAAAGTAGGTGATCTAGGCGTAGGCAGAGAGGTAGACCTGGATTGGGAGAGTTTCAGGAGGACAGGGCAGATCCGGGTTGGAAGAGAAGTCGAAGCCTTCCACCAGCACCAAGACAAGGTTGACCTCGGATTTACCTAATGTAGCTGCAGTTGTTCAGCTGCAGGGGATGATGTTGAGTGCTCCTGCCTCCTTCCCCTGATCATGAAGAGCGAGTTAGAGCGAGGTACATGTACGAAGGGGCACACACCTACCGAGAATGGCAAGGATAACCTCACGTACCTTACTAAGGGTCAGGTACCAGACATACATCCAGTTCACCGTAGGTCAACCGCAATTGCATGTGTTCCGTAGCCTATATATGTGCCTACCAGGTATGTATGTGTAGCATATTGGAAGCTCACTATTTCTTGACAATTCGACTCATTGCCTCAAAATTCATATTATGACACCCAAATTGTCTCTTTATCGTGTCTACTTTATCTATATAGATGTAAGTACTTGTTATTCATCAATTCGGCTCAGAACTGTCAGACATCTAGGCCTATGAGATCATAGGATAGGGGGGAAGCAACGGCGATATTCATACGCCAAACGTAGACAAGCACTGTGCAAGTGACAACGCGTTCTGGATTAGGGAGGTAGGTAAGTAAGAAATGACCTTCTAATAACAAGCCAAGACCTCAATTAGACCTAGTAGATAAGTTGACTCGGAATTGTGCAGATATAGGTATTGAAGGTATGGATGTGTGTATGGGTGTATATGCCTATGTACTTAAGTATGTAGTGCTGGCATGTCTTCAAGGTTCAATGCCCGCTGATTGGCTTATGGATACCTGTACGTGAGGTACGTATGTACAAGTACTTTTCTCCTGACAGTTGGCACTCGGTCGATAACCGAGACAGATAAGCCACACTTTACCCCCTTATCTTATCGACGGATCAGCCACACTCAGCCTCCCCACACGACAAGTACCTACCTATAAGGTAAGGCACGTAATTTCATCAGACTTCACCGAGCCGCATCATCATCCACCAAATCTCTAGGCTAACAAGCTACATACCGATTTACTGCCTGACCCTCTCGGTCTTCCGCCACGCTCGCCCACCACCACACCTTCTCTTCTCTTCTGCGCTGCATTCAACTCTACAGCTCTAGGGGTCTTTGATCGCCTCCCCCTTTTTCACAATGGCTAACCAAACCCCTGCCGTTGTCATGGACAAGTACAGCTCCCTCCTCCTCCCAACCCCGCAGTCCTCATCCTCGTCCTCATCCTTGCTGGCTCCCACGAACCGTGTAAGCTTGTGGACGATAACAGATTGGCCATGCTAACCATCGAGTGACACAGCGGCACGGGATTCTCAAAGCTTGGTGAGCCCGCTCTCTAACCACACCTCTTCGTACCTCTTCGTACTTCATCGTGCTTCTTTCGTATCCGCATACGCCGGCCACTCGCAAGACCCAAGACCGCTGACTAGCCGCTCTCTGCGACCACAGGTTTCGCCGGTAACGACTCTCCCTCCTTCGTCTTCCCGACCGCCATAGCCACGAAGGGTGCAGGAGGAGGCGGTGGTGGAACCGGTTCGGGCAGACCCGCCGTTGGGAACAAACCATCCTTCCTCACCGGCGGCGCTGGCCCCGGGAGCCACCTGTCGTCAAAGCGAGGCACCGAGGACCTCGATTTCTTCATTGGTGACGAGGCTATTGCTGCTGCCAACGGACCCGGTTAGTCGGACACATATCCTTCACATGCAACATACGACTGAGAAGCTGATGTTGGCATAGGTTACGGACTACACTACCCTATTCGACAC
Source organism: Whalleya microplaca (assembly GCA_022497155.1). Taxonomy (NCBI): domain Eukaryota; kingdom Fungi; phylum Ascomycota; class Sordariomycetes; order Xylariales; family Xylariaceae; genus Whalleya; species Whalleya microplaca. Next base: position 91,075 of record MU385712.1, on the reverse strand, counting down.
GGCCAAATAGAGAACTGGGTACGGCCTCTTGACTGCTGCATCCTTCAAGTTGATACTGACGTGCCCTCTAGGACCATATGGAAAGGTTCTGGTCCAACTCGATCTTCAAGTACCTACGTGTCGAACCCGAAGACCACTACTTCCTCTTGACCGAGCCTGTACGCAACCGTCGTCGCTAGTCCAGCATGGCAGACATCCACTGACACGAAGCAGCCTTTGAACCCTCCCGAGAACCGCGAGAACACCGCCGAGATCTTCTTCGAATCTTTCAACTGTGCCGGTCTCTACATTGCCGTCCAAGCCGTCCTCGCCCTCGCCGCATCATGGACATCCGCGAAGGTGTCGGATCGCTCCCTGACGGGTACCGTTATTGATTCCGGCGACGGTGTCACGCACGTCATTCCTGTAGCCGAAGGTTATGTGATTGGTTCTTCGATCAAGTCCATTCCTATCGCTGGTCGAGATATTACCTACTTTGTACAGTCATTGCTCCGAGATCGAGGTGAGCCGGATAGCTCGCTGAAGACGGCCCAAGAGATCAAGGAAGAGTACTGCTACGTATCTCCCGATATTGTCAAGGAATTCTCTAGGTTCGACCGCGACCGCAGTCGATTTGCCAAGCATGTCGTCAAGCAGCCGGGTGGCCGTGAAGTCACTGTCGATGTTGGCTACGAGCGATTCCTCGCCCCCGAGATCTTCTTCAACCCCGAAATCTACTCCTCCGACTTCCTCACGCCATTGCCCGTCGTCGTTGATGGTGTCATCCAACAGAGCCCGATCGATGTCCGAAGAGGGCTATACAAGAATATTGTGCTCTCTGGAGGCAGCACGCTATACAAGGATTTTGGACGAAGATTACAACGAGACATCAAGTACCTGGTAGACGCGAGGATTCGGGCTAGTGAGGTTCGCAGTGGAGGAGCGAAGAGTGGTGGTCTGGAGGTGCAGGTCATCACGCACAAGCGACAGCGACACGGTCCGTGGTTTGGAGGCAGCTTATTGGGACAGACACCCGAATTCCGATCGTATTGCCATACTAAGGCTGAGGTACGTTCTCCCTAGCCACAGTGGCTGCAAGGAAGGGATGGCTAACAATTTGCGCAGTATCAAGAATACGGACCTGGAATCGTACGGAGATTTGCCCTGCTTGGCGGGCCTGGTGGTTCATAAAACGAGGGGGACGTGAAATTGACTACGATACGTTATTAAATAGACGGCGATGGGGTGCAAAAGGTCATTATGTATTTGGAGCAGATAGGCAGGCATCTTCAAATGGACACAAGATCAATTACTCCGTTGCCTACCTTTTTGGCCCTTGCTTAATGACTTTGTTATTAGACTGACGATGCATAGATTGAAGCAGATGATGAAGCAGTTGCTCAGTCAGATCAATTTATTCAATGAGGGTGTTCATGTGTCGTCCACATTTTGTTTCATTTCAACACTTGGTTCTTTGCTCCAGACCAGGGTTGTCTTATCCAACTAGAACTCTATCGTTTTCCCGTATCGAGCAGTGGTCACTGTGCAGCCGCTCCTTGAGATCAATCACCAGCTCTCCGCGATTTTGGTGGTGAGTGCAACGCTGTCGTGGTCGCTCGGACTTCAAAACGAACCGCCAAGACCTTAGCCGCGACTCCCAAGTCTCCTGAGTCTGGCATCCGTCACCAAGTTTGATACAAATATGTCTGGGCGAACGATAACAGGAATTATCTGATCTGCAGAGTAAAACGAAACGCGCTCATCGGATAAAACATAGTTGGACCGCCATCCCACGATGATGACTCGTGTATCTCCTTCAAGTACATACTCACGTCAGTTCTGCTGGCAATACTACCGGCGCTCACAGAGCATGGGAATAGAAAGAGGAATAGTGCTAAAGAGATCAACTTTTGTATCGTAGGATTCCTGATCAGACCCGATATTCAATAACATAAGTAAGTACACCGCAATTCCTCATGAGCTTTTATTTTCTCTATTAGTTTTCATACCAGAGTGCAATCGATCTTCGGGATCTCGCATGATTGCTGGGACGTTGTCACCAAGCTCATGTTCAAGTAGTCTCTACAAGACAGGCTCTTCATGATCTAGACGCATCGACTAAAATAGTCATGTTAAGTAGCCGTACCGACCTTGAATGCGCCAGTCCTTCGGGTCATCTTGTTTCTGGCTATCCCAGTTCCCGAGCGTGAGACTATCTCCGTTTCAACCGGGCGCCGGCCCGAGCCTCGAGCCCGATTCCGCATCATGGATTCAACCACCACCATGAACACCATCACACCAACTAGCGGGATCGACCTGCTGGTCCACCTGGGCATGGAGCGTCTCCGGGAGAAAACCACGAGTCCAGCTCGGGACAGGGATAGCTACGACGGCGCATTGAGCCCCGTATCCGGCAAATTCCCGCCCGACGGAGAGCCCCGCCGCTCCCGGGTCCGCAGTGGCGACTATTCATGCTTCCAGTCGTCCCCCTCGTCCCCCTCCTCCTCCATCATATCGGAGCAACCCAGCAAGCTCCTCTCCCTCCCCAACGAGCTACAGTACATGATCGTCTCCTACCTGGACTTCGGGGACCTGGAACGCCTGCGGCGCACCAGCCTGCACTACCGCCGCCTCCTGAACGCCGACTACGTCCGCGCGCACCTCGGCGGCGCTTCCGCGCTCGCGTCCCAGCTCGCCTCGCACTGCCACGCCTGTCTCGAGCGGCCCGGGCGGCACGCGCTGATCCTGGACCCCGACGGCGACGCCGACGGGGTCGCCCCCCGGCGGGCGACGTGCTTCGCGTGCGCGGTGCAGGCCCGCAGCGGTAACCTCCGCGTCGGCACGCGCCTCACCCTCGCCGACGCCCGCGAGGCCTGGGTCTGCCGCTGGTGCGGCTGGCCCGTCGCCGGCGGCCCCAGCAGCTGGGCCAGCGACCAGTTCCACGTGCGCTGCTACGACGCGTACTACCGCGTGCTGTGGGGGTTCCTGGGCCTGGGCTTCGCGCAGTTCGCCGTCGGCGTCGTGGCCGCCGCGCTCGGCCTGGTCTACTTCCGGCGGGACGCGCTGGTGTTCCCGCCCGCCGTCGCCAGCTTCGTCTTGCTCTGGCTGTGCATGGCGGGCTTGGCGTTTAGGGGTAATCGTGTTAGGACCTATCATTGGGTTGGCGCCGTGGAGCTGGTGATCCTGGGCTTGTGGATCCCGCCGGTTTACCAGGCCGTGAAAGATTTGGTTGATGGCGCAGTTGAGGGGGAGGTTATTGCGGCGCTGGTGTTCTTTGTGGTTAATATGTGAGTTTTCTCTTTTCTTGTTACTCAATAGGCTTCTACGGAAGTACGATGTCGATCATGAAAATCTGAGAGATTTCTTTTAACTACTTGAGACGTTTGGCCATTGCAATGGTCATTTCATTCTTGGATTTCTTTCACTACACCTTTCAACCAGGGAGGCCTTAAACAAACCCCATCAGCTGCGCCGCTGACTTTCAATCACAGAATATTTCGACTACTGAACTTCATTGGGAATGTTGTACTGTTTTATGAGTACGATATGACGAAGCATTATGTTCCACAGCAAACACTCAGGAGGCGCTTGCTGAACATGATGATGGCGGGGTTAATATATTGGACTTATCCTCAGTGTGTCGAGCAGAGATATCCACCAGACTGGAATTGATTTGTAGCTTCAGCTTCTCAAGAACAAAATGAAACGCTCAGCACTCTGAAAGCCTCTAAGAGAGGCCGTCAAACGAATTTGATAACTTACGTGACGAAGTACGCTTTTCCAAGTTCTTATAGACCGCCAGGGGTAACATTGTCATTTTAGAACTCGAGAACTTATATTCCAGATTTCTCAGACACGGTAGGTTATCAACTTTCTCACAGTTATGTCTCATCAAGCTGACCCCCGCTGCTCCTATTATCGCTAAGGGTACTTTCAACTGTATCAATCGAGAAATTCCACCATCGCGAGCAGCAACATGCTAAGGACTAAACATCCTCTGGGCGAGCGGTTCGCGTCAAGCGATCCGCGTAGCTGGCTGGCGCTGCAAATGGATATGCACGGGCACACGCTGTAAGATTTGCTAGGGAGGGGTTACTGAGGCGTGAAATGTCTAAACCTGAGATGACTTTCATATTATTCAAACCTTTCGGTGATATGTCAACCTCACGGGTAGTTATAAAACCTCATAACGCGGTAATTTCACTCAGGTATTTCAGCAGATATTGAGCACTGGTCAATTCGCCACCCCGAAACTTCTACTCAATTTCTCTCCTTTGCCCTGTTTGCAACAAGCTCCCCGATCTCCGCAATGGTTGCGCCACCCATAATGTCAAACACAGCTAAATTGATCCTGAAGTCTTTACCAATCCAGTTGCGCAGTTCAACGGCCATTAGCGAGTCAACTCCATAGTCCGACAAAGGCTTGCTCGGCTCCACATCTCCAGGCGAAATAGCTAGGGATCTGGCCAACTTTGCTGCCAGTGCCTTCACAACGACCTCAGAACGCTCTTCTGTTCCAGAGGTATGTTCGAATGACATAGCATAGTCTATGGTGTCTTTCCCAGCTACCAGCGACTTTGTTCCCTTTGGAGGTTGAGTGAAACCAGCAAATAGGGGTCGCTGGACAAGCGGTGAAAGTGGCTGGCTTTCTGCAAGTAGATCGCCCGGAGTGACAACCCCTACTAAAAGCTGACTTCGTTCTGCGGGAAGGATTGGCTGAGACGGATTACAATATATATCCAGAAGAGACATGAGCTCTATATCCTCGATTTGTCCCATGTCGGCCGCGTTCTTCCGGTTCTGCTGATACCGTTCCGTTTCAGCAATAACCCCGATAGTTCGCACCCACCCGATATCAAATGAGATGGCCTTTTTGCCCTGCGAAAGCCTGTAACGTGCAAGAGAATCTTGGTAAGAGCATCCAGCGGCATAGTTAGATTGTGCAACACTTCCGTAGACTCCGGCGAGTGACGAGAGGAAAATAAAAAAATCCATATCGAGGGGAAGCAGCTGGTGTAGATTCCACGAAGTCTGGACCTTCGACCTAACCGTCTGGTTCCATTGCTCGACCGACATGTTATCGAAAACAGCATCCTGGTTTTTATTTAGCAACTTGCGTAGACCAATTGCGAGCCGAACATACCTCAAGTACCATTGCTGCATTAATACAACCTTTGACAGGTGGCATGGCGTGGCATTCGTCTAGTACTGCAGAGAGCGCAGTCGCTGATGATACATCGCACTTCGGCGTGGCGACGTAGACACCTTGGGCCTCTAGCTCCGACAACGTACCGAGGGCATTTTGTGATGAAGGACCGGTTCTCGATGGTATAATCAGATACCCCCTTTACTTACCATCCATCTGATTATTGCCCGACCTAGGCCTCCGAGACCCCCGGCAATAAGATATGAGGCATTATCGTCGAATTCCCAGTCAAAGCGGTAGATGATACGTTTCTAGATGGCAATATTAATGACAACTGTCTTTATAACGTAGACTAGTTACTTACCTGAACAACATCGCAGGGATTGATACTGATTATGATCCGCCCAGTACTTCTCCCACTTTGTAGATACCTGAAGGCTGCCTCAACTTCCGATGCCGAGTAGGTGTGAAGAGGACTGGGATGGTGGATGGCGCCTCGAGAGACTAGATCCATAGTAGCATCTAGTAATTCCCGTATAAGACCAATATTTGTTTGCGCGACGTAATGCATGTCTACTGCAGAAAATGTCACATTTCGCGCGAAACTTGCCATAGGAAGCGAAGAGTTTGCTGTGATATCCGCTTTGCCTATCTCAATAAAACGGCCATAGGGTGCTATGCACTCCCAAGACGCCCGTAGCCCATCCCCAGCAAGGGAATTGAGCACGACGTCAACGCCGGAGGCATTGGTCACTCGCATGACTGTAGATTTGAGAGTTAGTATTATATGATACAAGGTCTTGAAGTGATTGTGAGCTCTAAAACGTATGTTATGACCTAGGAGATTTGGATGGTCTGGGAAAGATAATCTATGTTCAGAGGCCTGGGGGAAGGGCAAAATAGAGCTCTGTGTAGTGTACTCACTTCCCTGTGCGAAGCTCGTATTTCTGCTGTAGAAGATGTGATCCGATTCAATACCGAACTCCTTGACGAGGAATCCCTTTTTGTCATCAAGTCCGACGGTGACGAATATCTCGGCTCCTATCATTTTCGCGATCCACACAGCCATCTGCCCTGTACTCCCAGAAGCTGAATGTATCAGGACCTTCTCCCCTGCTTGTAGACGCGCGACGTTAACTAAGAAATGATATGCTGTGATACCTGGGCCGATGATTGAAGCTGCTTTCTCGAATGAGAGTTCATTTGGGATATGGCTGATACCCATCTCATGAGCCCGGCAATAGGTTCGCATGCACCCTAAAGAGTTCATGCAAACTCGATCTCCCGGGTGGAAGCCTCGTTTACACGCAGAACCTACCCTTCTCACTACTCCAGAGCAGTCGTAGCCTAAGTCAGTCCCTTCAAGACGACCAAGCGCAACGAAGACATCTCGAAAGCTAAGACCCCAAGCCTTTGTTTCAATCTCAACTTCTTCTGGGCCAAGCTCAACTCCATACATACTGTCTTCTACGAAGCGGAATGTATCTAGCATACCAGGTGTATCAACTATAAGTTTCAAAGGAGGTCCCAAGCCCAGGGGTTCCTTTCTTGTCTGCGGAGAAACTAGGGAATTGAGAGTATCGTTCAAAGAAGTCTCCTCAAGAAGCCTTCCAGTTGTAATCAGCCCATCCCGGACAATGTATTCGAGTTCTGGACAATTGAATTCGAAGGATGCTCTGAGGACCTTAATAACGTACTCGCAAGACGGCTGGACTGTTTCCCACTGCGATTTAATCGCGAGAGTCACTATGTGCTTCTCGAAAGCCTCGGAACGCATACTTCTCAAGAAGCCATGCATGAGACTGTACGAGGAGAAATTTGGATCATTCAAATTAGTTGATGTGACCCACAGCAAGTTTTGCGTCCGATTGATTAAATACTTAAGTGACTGAAAGCCTTCGTCTTGCATCGTGAGGAGGAATGGGCTGCCTAGTTCGATGAGAGAAACAACGATGTCGTCTTCGGCCAAGTCGGCACCGAGGATCTGATCCAAAGTAATTAGCCTCGACTTGTGGCCAGAGGATTGAAGCAGGTTGCCCTGGATTGCTCTGGCAAGCTCGATCTGGCGTTTCGACTGCTCGCTTATTACTAATAGAGCTCTGGGTTGGACTTTGAGAGACACATCGGGTCTCGTCTCCTCGGCTGTTGAGACCATGATGCTGAAGAGATGGCAGATCTCGCTCTTGTAACTCTTAGAATAAGGTCGTTGCCAGAAAATCCATTTTTCCTCAACAACTGGTCCCAGGAAGTTTCATCAATAGTCGGGCTGAAGCTCCTCCGCTCCTCATTACACAGCCACCATCCAGGAAAAGTGCCGAATGCAAAGTTGATAGCCAGCTTCTCTGGGGCGATAGGCTCGAGGTTAATAAGGCGACCACCCGGCTTAAGTAATATGCGAATATGTCGAATGGTTGAAGTCAGGTCCGCTGTAGCGTGCAGTACGCTTCCGGCGATAATGATATCGTAGGAGCCCGGCCGAAATCCCTGTTCGGTAACACTACGCTCTAAATCGAAAGTTTTGAAGCTTATTCGGTTCTCGAAATCCGAAAACTTGGTTTTCGCCTTTTCAAAAAAGGATGGCGAGATATCCGTATACTCGTACTCTGAGAACGTAGAAGCACCTTTACGCTTCTCGAGCCCCTGGAGAATAGACAGTATACGTCTTGTCCACCCACCTGTTCCGGCATCTACTTCGAGAATTCGCAAGGTAGGATTCTCGTGCGTTATCAACTCTAAGAGAGTCTGGAACTTATGATCGCACATGATATCAAACACGTCGGCATAGAACGTTTCAGCTAGTTCCGCATCAAAAGCAAGTCGTAAAGGATCGATCTTTCCATACAGGATCGACTTCAGGTTGCGAGCAATCACAGGAAAGATTTTCCAACTCGGGCACTGGCCTTCAAGCTCTTGAAGAAGCAATTCAAGCTCGTTGGATGAACTTTCGTTGCTCCTTTGCACCATAGAGTCGCGCTCAGAATAGTGGTTCATCCATGCAATGTATCTTTTCAAGCGGTCGGGAACCATCTGACAATCGTCGGACATTTGTTCCAAGGTCGTTTGTATGATGACAGAGAGTGTATGGTCTAGGAGTGTGCGGTACCTTTCCATGCTGGTTTCGTCTCTATCAAAGACCTCCGCCTTGCAAGCTATGTGGAGTTGTTCCGAGTCGAGCAGACTGACTTGTGGTTTCCATGCAATCCCATACAGTAATCTCTTTGCCGCCTTGTCGCCTTTTTCGTCTTTTGATGTAGCTTTAAGAACCAAGTTCTGAAATGAACACAACAGCGTCCCGTCATCGGCTAGAGTGTAGATGGTACTCTCTATACTTTGCCCGCCAGGTTTGCATCTACCCCTTGTCAAGCAGCGTATCGAAGATCCTTGGTCCTGTTGCCACCCGGAAGCGGAGACCCATGCATTGAATAGTTGATACGGGACATTAGTAGGACTCGGATTTGATAAACCTTTAGACCTCTGAACCTGGAGTATTTGTATAGTCGCGTCTAGGACGGCAGGGTGGACAAGGCTAGAGGTGAGATGCTTTAGTCCTGGGGCATGCACTCGGGCAATTGCAACTTCGTCGCCATTCCAGTGAATACTCTCCAGTAACTGAAACCACTCTCCATATTTAAGCCCATTATCTGCGCAGTAGTTGTAAAACTCACGACGATCCACTGCGGTCCGACATGAGTGTGTAGCTGATTCATACTCATGGAGAATTCGCGCATCAGCTAGTCGCTTCTCCATACCACCGTCAACTTGCTGTATCGGTTCATCGTATTGGACCTGGATAGTCGCTCAAAAACATTCCGACCACCGCTCATTGGAACGGGCGTAGACCCTAACATCCGACCAGACCATTTCTTTCTCATATATATTTTGTACCGGCCTCAAGTACACCATTGTTTCCGTGGCAGCATCTGCTGAGCCATTTAGGATTATTGCACTTAGGAACTGGGCATCCTTAATAAAGTATCCTGTAATTTGTCGGTGAGGAGGACACATTTGTTTCGCTGCTTCAAGGCTCATCAACAGCATACAAGTGCCAGGCAGGAGAATCGTATCGGAGACCTGGCGTTGTTTTAATAAATAACTGTACCAAGGTATGAGTCCAAGCTTACCACGTGGTCTCTCATCCATGGCGAAGAATCCATGTTTAAAACGGCTCGCCATCTGGGTTCCAAGGGGTTCCAGTCGTTAGACCTCGACCCCAAAAGATCTCCATGAACGGGCTCACGCAGCCTAAAATCACGACTCAATCTAGATTCAGACCAATACCTCTGGGAATGATCAAACGGATACTCGGGGCAGTTAGCAAGGAAGGGTATAGGACCCAGGTTGGACATTTGTTGGTTCGCAACAGGGACTGTGAGCGGATAGCCATGACAGAAGAGCTGCCCGACTAAAACTAATACCGATTGAATTGGTGACTTGGACCTGTGCAACACAGACGCGTATCGGGTCTCTCTAATACCCTGGCCAGCGTTGCTCAACGTATCAAGTAAGGGGCGGCGTAGGGCTGAGTGAGGTCCCACTTCGAGAAAGTCGAAAGCAGTTCGCTTCCCTCCCATTGATCTCGATATTCCACGAACGCAAGCCCGTACAGCATCCAGAAATCTCACAGGCGAGACCAAGTTGTCTACCCAATATGAAGGTGAACACAATAGTTGCGGCGTAATGTTTCGCCCAATTACGGAAGAGAACATCAATACAGCGCTGGGGCTAATTGGGTTCCCAGGCTCTAGTGATTCCAGTTGAGACATATATTCCGTCACAATCTCTTGCATTGCGGAGGAGTGATATGCGACCCCCGTCTTCAACTTTTGAGCAAATATCCCGCCCTTGTCGAGTTGCTCCTTGAATGTATCGATAGCTTCTTCGGTCCCCGAAACGGTACAGTTCACAGGGCTATTGATGCAAGCAACTTCGATATTAGTCTCTAGTACTGATAGTACGGCCCGTTTCAAGTAATCGTAGACTTCGTGTTCCGCTAAATTCACCGCGAGCATCGCTCCCGGTGATGTTGTTGTAGCCTTGAGCTTTTGCACTAGCTTGCCTCGGAAATATGATACTTTGCAAGCCGATTCAAATGATAAGGCACCCGTAGAATAACTGTCAACTCGTCAGGGTTGAATGACCAATATAAAGAAGAATGGAAAGCATCACGCTTACGCGGCAGCAATCTCGCCTGATGAATGGCCAAGTACTACGTTTGGGACAACGTTAAAGCTTTTCAATAGCTCGACTAGAGCGATCTGTAGGGCTGTGCATATTGGTTGGCTATATTCTGGTTCATCGATGGTTTCAGCATTGCGAATCTCGTCTATTAATGTCAGCTGCTAGATGTTTTTGTCCCATCACTGGTTAGCCTACCGAGGATCGACCATTCAGAGCCAAGATCATTGTAGACTCTTTCAGCCTTCCATAGCGTATCCTTGAAGACGGCATATTGGAGTAGTTCTAAGCCCATGTTAATATACTGTGCTCCTTGGCCAGTGAATACGAAAGCCAGTCCGAGGTCAGCCGATGTGCGAACTGATTTTGCTGCCAACAGACCATTGGCTTGACTATCCACCTGGTGACTGGCTATAGCAAATGTACGCCACAGCAAGTGACTTCGCCGTGCTGACAGCGTAAAAGCGAGGGCGTCTAGTGCGTCAGCCTTTCCGGAGATGTGAGTCTTATAATAGGAATCTTAGTGTTGGACCATACGCGACAGTGCTTTCTCATCCGAAGCACTCCAAACTAGCAATCGAGGCAAGCTTTTTGTTTGCACAAAGCTATCGGCCCAGGAATTATAGCGTTCCCCATCAACATAGATGGCCGCTGTCCCACTGCTTGCTTCGTCAATCCCGGCTGCGCTGTGAAGACATTGCCCGTTTGAAACTGTTCGGCGTGTGCTGGTCGCCGATGGTTCATCGTTACGAGAATCGCGATGGAAGCTTGCCCTGTTGGAAGGGTCTGAATCCTGGCCTTCGGTGGATGGTGAAGATGCCGTGCAGTGATTTGCTACTAAATCCAGTTCCTGAAGATAGTGATACGCGTCATCCATGACGACATGCGCATTACTTCCGCCGAACCCATATGATGAGACAGAAACCCGGCGTTGGCCATGTGTTGGCCATATGGTGTTTTCGGCAGCGACCTATTTTAACGTTAGAGGTTCTCGCTACTGATGTAAATGTAAAATATCCGTACCGCAAGATTATAAGAATCGGCGTTAATAGAAGGGTTGATCTTTTTAAATAAAGCATTGCCAGGTATGACCCCCTTTTCAAGGATGAGTACAGATTTGATAATGCCGGCAAGACCGCTGCATCCTTCGAGATGACCGAGGTTTGATTTAACGGAGCCACTGCGAGAGCCATTAGTATAACGACTCAAGCTATCCTGCCAGCCATAACGGACGCATAAAGAGGTTCCTGAGAGGAACGAAAGGGTTTTAACACCCGTCCAATAGCCTCCATTTCAATAGGATCAACGATTGGGGTGCCAGTACCTGATGACAGTGGTCAGTACACGCTATTTATAATATTGGCCTCTTACCATGTGCCTCAAAGTATCGAGTAGACTCGAAGCTCAATCCTGCCTTTTTGTATACGTTTCGGATAAGATCTTCTTGCGAGTCGGCGCTTGGCCGGGTGAGACTTGGAGTTTTCCCATCCTGATTTGAAGCTGTCGAGCGAATGACTGCTCGAATGACATCACCATCTGCAATAGCTTGACATACTGGATTGAGAACTATAGTGTAAGGTGAAGCTATAGGAAGGTGGCGGAGCCACCTGATATATATACATGTATAGGCGGATCGGCCATACGTAGGCCCGTACCTCAGCCCTATAGGGCGTATGTTAACACAGCGATTACATCAAGTCGAATCAAATCAATAGCCATATTTATTCAAGTTGAATCAATTCAATGCAAAGAATTAATGATTTGAAGGTGTTCGTCATTTGATTTGTTTAGTAATATAGTAGATTGCCCTTAATGCCCTTGAACCTCCTGAACCACTGAACCTCCTACTGATCTTTCGAAACACTCGCAGGAAAATGACCTGGCGTAGCAAGATGATCAGAGAAGGCTCACAAAACTAATTGTCGTCAGTTCTCGACTCTTACAAGGCGTAAAGTGAGTATTAATAGGTACTGAAAAACAACAACAAACCTCACGATGGGTCGCTTATACAAGAAAAAAACAACCTTGGAAGTATCCAAAAAGTATCAAGGGAATCGATAAAATACTTGGCCTATGTTTGATTTGAATTAATAGACCCCAACTTCCAATAAAACGCAGCTTAAAATTAAATCAAACCAAGTAATCATTCAATTTGATGGGAACGCTGCAGTGGTCGCCGTACGTACTCCGTTCCCCCTATTAGCCCTATATGACGCCTATTAACATCCTCTGCCTAGCCCGGGATTCTGGGCACGTATTCGCTCTGTGCACACTTGACCCAGGACTTTAGCCTGCGTTACCTAGCACCTTGGGATCGGCCAGCATCTGACCGAGCGTCCATTCGAAAGAGGAAATGCAAAGCTCTTCTTGTCTACCCGTGGTTGTTGTCGGTGCTTTCGCCTTCTTCGTCAAACACCTCGATAAACCGAGTTCAGATCATGTCCATGCTGTGGCATATATGGTGAATCCCTGATTGTGGAAATAGGAACTGGGTTGGAATCTAGTCTTTGGGAAAGCGCACAAGCTTGTGGAGCACACTGAGCAGCGTTAGCATTGTAACTCCTCCTCGAGGTTCGCGTTAGAGGTATCCATTATCATAGAAGCTGTTATAATACCGAAGCGAAGGGGATTCTCGGCGTCTACAGCGAAACGCGGTGAGTGAAGCAGGTAGATTTAGATGTTAAGATACGCCCTATAGGGCTGAGGGTGGTACGGGCCTACGTATGACCGACCGCCTATACATGTATAAGTATATAAGGCGCTCTGCCACCTTCCTATAGCTTCACCTTGCACTAATCAAGTCACCATACTCCTCATTACTTTGTCCCATATTGGCATTAGACCCGACTGCCAGAGTAGATGTTCTACTTGTCCATACAGTAGTGAAGCCGGAGGTGCTGTTCGCTTGAATGGTCACTTTATATCAGCCTGGCTTAGGGGTACCTTTTAAGCGACTGATCTGAAGCGCGCGATTGCAATTGGGGGCGATGGCTATAGCTACTTCATCCCTTTATGCTGGGCTGAACATTACAAGTCTAATCTCGCGATGCCGTAATTGAGTCGGTAAAGGGGGATGCCAACTGTAGACAGCTGTTATATGAACACCCTGTAGCCTATATTCAAACTTCAAGCACAGAAAGTTTCAACTATCTTCCCAGTATAGCTGCAGCATTTGGAGAGTGTTCTCCGGCTTGGATATTGACGATGTTACATATCTGACGATGGCTGAGGTGCCTGAACTGGCATTGGGCCGAGCCTTCGAGCAGCGTGAGTTAGAGGACCTGTATGTTTGGCTGAACACTGTAACGATGCCAAAGTTTAGGTACTGAAGATGTATGACTACGATTTATTGGATCTTTCTTTCCTTGGATTTTGTTGAACTTGTCTGGTTTAGATATCTTCTCTGGAGACACAGCCCCTCATTATAAAAAGCTAGCACCTTCTAGATAGGTTCGAAAGCGACACAGAAGTTGTTCATTTCACGCCACAAGAAGCGAAAGCCTGCACTTCTTATGCTTGAGGGAACTCAGGACAGACATAGCCACACACACGACAATAATGAACACGTACCGTACGGCCGTTTCCAAGCTCTGCCCAAAGTCTTCCAACGATAGAGTCCCATACTGAACCTCAACCTCGCAATGGAAACTTCTGCCGTTAGCATTGAAGTCCCCAACAAGTTCTTGACTAATGGTCTAACCTTGTCTAACCGGTGAATGGAGCAATAGTGGTTTCGCGGTCGTAGTTATCCAGGGACGTATTATCTGTGGCAGCTTCAGCATACCTGCATACTAGATTGCACACATACAGTGTTCTTTCATGCCATGCGCATCGTCTAGATTCCAATCATCGCTGGCGTGATAGATCAATACTGTCCCGAGCTCACAAAGAGAAGCGCAAGCCGATTCATCTTCGGTCGGGGCGAAATCTTCACCTATAAACTCTGCTTCCCCCGTGTCTCAATGGGCAGGAGGCACATGGCTACAAATGCCGCTAGAAACAGCCCACCAGACGCGTAGATTGGCGCGAGGGGATTTGCCTCCCCCGCATGTACGGCCACAATCGGGGCACACAATCCGGCGACTCTGTTGAGGAAACTAGCGATACCTGTTTTTGTTAATTGTCAGCATTATGTTCGCCATCTTTCTTGTACGCCCGACTGCCCCTTTCCGATTTCTTCCTCGTGCTGTTTTGATATGGCGGAAGGAGATATTGAGAACGTACCAGTGCCGGTGCCTCGATTGGGAGCTGGGAAAACCTCAGGCGTATATGCATAGAGAACTCCATACATGATATTCTGAAATAGAGCCTCCAAGCTTGAAAAGACAAGCTGGATATTGGAATCAGTGCTCGTCGTGAAAAGAAACAGAAACATGCCCGAAATGGCAGTTGCGATAGCCATCGTGCCCTTGCGACCGATATACTTTATCTCAACACTGCAATGGCCATGGTCAGTTATTATCCAGTACACACCTTTCCGATATGGCGAAGTGCCTGAGCTGACTTACGTGTAGCAGGCAAAGATACTTCCTGGCACACCAACAATACTTGTGATGGCGTAGTTGCGGTAGACAATGTTAGTGGCAGTGGGCTGGCCAGAGCCTGAGTTTGCCAGGTACTGGGGCAGAAAGGCGTTGAACAGCGGATACCCCATGCCGATAGTCGTCCACATGAACCAGATCAAGACCGTCGTGATAGCCAATCTGTTGCCTCGGAACAAAGGTCCGATTCTATCGGTGGAGAATTTGCCCAGGTTTCTCTTCACGATCTCGACCGTACCCAGCTTCTCATCCTCGACAACTTCCGAGACCCCGCCGACTTGTTCAAGGATGTCCACGGTGAGCCACGTCTTGGCTCTGTTCTTGTGTGCGATCCCGTGTACAACCGCAACAGCCTCGGCCTGGTGACCACGGGAGAGCAGGAACTTTGGCGACTCGTAGAGGTGGAAGAAGAAGAAGCGTAAGATGAACATGACGAAAGTGAAGGCCCCGAGAGTAAGTACAAGATAGCGCCAGCCCATATTCTTGTCCCGCGAGCAGCACGGCTCCTGGCCACCCGTAAGGTTGCATGAAACCGACCCGTCACCACTTTCGGGACATGAATAGTTGGGAATGAATCCCCAAGCGACTGTGAATGTCAGATCAGCACTACAACTTACACAATTCATCGACCGACTAGTCTATCGTTATCTTCCCATTGACTTACTCAGTGAAGAAATCAACTGGCCGACGGGCCAGAAGACAGAAAGTAGAGTCTGCGTGACGCGACACATTAGCTAGGTGCCCTCACGGCACGGGATCGATATCACTCACCAGCAAATTCCCACTTGCAAACGGCAGGAACTCCAAGAACAGCGCACCGTCGACAGGGAGGTTTCCGCCCACACCCAGTCCAATGCAGGCGTACAAAGCGCAGGTGCCGATCCAATTAGGGCCGCCGCCTGAGGCAAGGCCAAAAACGCCGGCCAGGAACAAGGTACAATTGAAAGCAAGTCTTCGACCGATGATATCTGACGCGGTGCCCCAGAACGAGGCGCCAATACAGAGACCGGTGAAGAGCGATAGAGTTGTATAGCGCACGTCAGTGCTGGAGACGCCGAATTCACTGGCTAGAGGCGTGAGCGTCAAAGCGACGCCCTGCAACCAAAGGCTGGTGGTTGCGACGAAGGTTAGCCCGCGCTCAATAGGTATGCTTCGGCTTAATATTTCCCGGGTACGTACTTGTCCGCCAGCCATCCGAACCCGCACAACACGAACAATTCCCATTGGTATCGTCCCATACCAATATCCTGGATTGCTCTGTTGATGACCTTGGATTTTCCTGCCCACATCAAGATTAGAACCAGTTGACAATCAACGTCGCTGTGACGGTGACGTTTGAGGTCACGGACGGAAACGGAGCTACATACGGTCGTATGCAGAATCGACGCCGGAAGCCTGCAGATCGCTCTCGACTTCGGCCTTGAGGCTTTCTATCGTGATGCCGCCCTCCGATTTGTTCCCATGGTGATGCGCCTGTTCAAGCGGCACCAGGACATCGGCGACAATGAGGTTATCATGCTTTTTGAACGGGTTCAAAAAGAACTGCATGGCGACGGTTCTGTAAGTTGCCAGGAAACTGTATGTACAAGTGCAAGTCGTTTTACCTGAGTTCTGCTGCTGAGCCCGAAACGCGACGCGACGTCAGTGATTGTCTCCGACGTTTGTGCACTTACAGGACAGGGCAGATAAGAAACAGCAAGAGACGAAGATTGGGAGGATTGCAGATTGCAGATCAAGATAACCAATATGCGAAGGGGCGCTGTTAATATCCCACAATTTATAGCACGTTTCCCCGAAGCTAACCGTGTAGCCTCCGTTTTGTTTACGTACTTTAACTAATAACACTACAAATAAGGCGCCCAGGCGCCCAGGGTCCCCGTTGCCACCACCTCCGTCTAAAGTGGGAACGTCCTCCGTTCCGTTGTTTTATCTGTGCCGACGATCAGCACGGTGGTGTTGTTTTACTCAACTCGAAAAACATGTTGCTATTATTGTCTCTACATGTATTCATGAACTGGCATGTGGCTATGATGCAATCCCAGGCTACATGTATCGTTCAGGAAACTTGAAAAATTCCGTAACGCGAAACGTTGTACGGAGTAATCCAGGTCTCTCTTAGAGCTGAGGTTTTTCAGCCACAGTAACCCTAAACTAAGCGCTAGGCCAATTTAGTCGATTCCTTCGGCCTCGGCGCCTATTGCGATGGGAACTAAGGGGAATTGTCAGGCGATGATCTTCCTCCCTGAGTTCACCGCAAGGGGAAAGGTGGGTATAGGGCCAGGAGTACAATATTGTCTACAGACCGAATTACGGGACCGGAACGGGGCGATGGGTCCCGATTGCCGCCGAAAGTCACACGGTAAGGAGCTGGTGAGGGGATGCATGTGTTAAAGACTTGGCAAAAGGCAGAAAAAACTTAGGTTAGTTACACAGGAGGAGAAAGCTTTCATCGAGCAAGTTTGTTATTATTAGTGCCGTATAACCGCCTGTTCGGGAGCCAGAGGGCAAAAAGGATTTCCTACAAAATCCACTGGGCCATACATAGTCTGCTGAATAAAGTCGGGGAAGAAAAGCCAGATATTTCCCTAGATACTTTTCCATGGCCTACTTTTCTCTACCTTCTATTTATACAGTATTTGTACGAAGCGTGCTTAAGATCCGGGCAAATAAATACTCCATGCAGGAAGGGGTTCACGTTGTATGTATACGTCATAAGCTCCAATCCGCTACAATGAAGTGGGATCAATACTACGTCGCTACGCAATCATCAGGCATTCATCTAGTGTATCTCCAACTAATACAGGGACTCATGCGAGATCTTGGGTTGTACATGTTTCTATCGCCGACCTTCCAATGACATGATCACTCGAGGATGCCTGCTGTGCAGCTGTGCTGACGATATTCCACAAGCGCTCCTGGCGGTCGCTTGGCGCTACGCTATTTCAGCCGGGCCTGTACTCCGTTTCGGTCTGCGCAATACTAAGAGGTAGTATAGTTCGCTCCTGTTGATCGTGGCGAATCAGAACGAACATAATCAAGCTGGCCACGAAAATATGTGGTCACAAGACTACTTGGCCGCACCAGCTAACGAACTGTTAGCTTTCAACCATTGGTTAACTAAGCGGTTCTTCTGTTTTTACCTGTCATTACTGCCAGTGCCTTCGAGTCAACAGTGCCTGCAATTTATGAGGGCCAGAAATGCATTTGTACTTCCTCATAAGTTGCGCATGGTTTCCTGTCCACCAGGTAGATTAATACATTTCTGTAGTTATTAGGTTCACCTCGTAGACTAACTTAATCGCCCTGCCTCACAGTTGACGTTGCGCTCAATCGCCAATTCAAAGACCTGAACTCACTAGGATAGGGACTTCTCACGTCGGATTTCTGCAAACTACTCTTTTACCATCAATTCATGTCCAGGTTAATGGCACCATGGGGACTCTGTTATTCCAAGGCTCTCTTAGCGCAGTGTCTGTACGAATTCAAATATTTTCTCGCGCCTTAGCCTAAAAATCTCTGCAATACGAGGTCCTTTGATCCTGAATCAAGGGGGCGGGAATGGATGGAGGGAAATGATATGCGAAGGTGCTACATGTTGGTTATTGTTAAGATACGCCCTATAGGGCTGAAAGATGCAGGGCAACATATAGCTACGGCCTGTATATGCACATATAAATGGGGATTCACCTCCATACATAGCTTCACTTTGCGCTAATCAAAGCCACTATACTTCTCATTACTTTGTCCCATATTGAAAATTACAGCATACATGGGACTCTTATAATAGTTAGTACGCCGAGAACTGCAAGGGGATAGGAAGTATTAAACTAGAGGTTGGGCTAATACGAATTTGGTATGTACTATGTTGTTCCGTAGTTGGGTAGGAGAAAGGAGACTTGGTAGAGCGGTTGGGATCACGGCTTATGGGACAACCACGGTTTCGAGGCCGAACTTTTTTCATGAAATTTGGCACGTAATTGTATCCGGGAGACTAGATTATCCTCGTGGTACATCGTGTCTGCAAAGTCCAGGAATCATTCAACTGTGCCAATTATTGTCGAAGAACACGTCTCCGCTGGATGTAAGCCTCCATATGGCCGCCACTCGTATATATATCAAGGGGACTCTGGCCCTGTAGCTCACCTCGTAGTAGTCAAGCCATTATGATCCTCGTGGCTTTGCCCTATACTGATAGTTGATCCAGTTAAGCCGAGCCAATCCAATTTTTTCTTGTTGAGCGGTTGACCTACTATATAATACTGCGAGGCTATCGAATCCTATATGAGTAAGTGACCTGCCGTGACAATTCCCTGCTATGCCTGGTCGGCAGTTAGATACTATCCTGCTGTGAGCTGAATATTGGTACGCCCAAGAACTTTCAGACTTCATAACGTCAATTTGTGTGACTGCGTAACTCGGTCACAATGTGAATATAGCCAAGCCAAGGCGAAAGATTGACCTGACTGACTGGGTTGATCGAAGCTATTGTTTTCACAGTGAGATTCGTTATTATCACGGTACAGGTTAGTCATAGCCTAGTATCACAATTATTGCGTGCGCAGTTATCATTTGAGTTCTGCCGTGGCCGTGCCTAGTCAATTGGGTATTGTAGCTGTCTAAGTGGCCTTCTCCCAATATACGAGGAGATTGTTGGGATAACGCTCAGTTCAGCCGTGCGATCAGGGGTAGCTGACTAAGCTACCCTAGCGCGAAGAGATTTTCATATCTTCTCCGCACGAGGAATTCCCTCACTTACGTTCGTTTATAGAATACATATATAGCAATACAGATTTATTATAACCCCCAATCGTTCGCACGATACCTACACCATGGTGTAAAGCCCATTTAACAGAGATCCTATTTAAATACAGGGCGCTCGGAACGGCTATCTACCCGAGCTCCATATTAATAGGGGTAACTAACCACTGTTGAATTGAGAGTCAACGACTGGCACAGTACAAGGCGTATAGTAGCATTGTGTATACATAACAGGCCATCTGCCACTCTATAATAGTTGAACCTCAAGTCAATCAAGTCTCATTAATCCTGTATTTCAACAACAAATGCCCCTATCGTGACGTAATCCCCGGCAGTGTAGCTCCTACCCACCTCCTTTTCCTTTCAAGCTGCGGCGATATTTCTAGCAACATGATTTAGAAGACTACAATTGTGATCGTCAGATCGGCTTTACTAGCTGATGGAAATTGGCATCTGTGAGGTATAAATCTTCCGCTTCCCACTCCTAAGACTAGCGAATCCGAAGTAATGCATATTACTTGCTCATGTCATTTTCTTCGTGATTGTAAATTTATTTCTCGAAGAGCCTGTGGCTTCGGGAAGATTTCATAATCTATGGCGCCCGTTTCGCTCATGCATAGCTTTCGAAGCGGGAGAGACCATGACTTTGCGCATGCACGATTGCGTGATATTAAATAGACATCTCCATTGTTTACCTAGGTAATGAATCGGTATAGTGATAGAATACTAGCTAGCCTTTTCCTCCGTTCAATGAGTGTATGAATGATAAACTTGCCCCCTTTTCAATTAGACCCCTGCCATTCTAGGATTCTCCTTGCATATGAGCCAATAACATTGAACGAGCGGGAGGCAGCAACCTGGATGTAAACAAGGATAATTGCCGTCGAAGCTTGACTTCTAAGAGGTTACTAATATTGTATCAGTATTCTAGCTTGTAGTACGCATGAACTTAGCATAGCCTTGAACCGATGACTTACCCGCTGATATACACTTTACAACATACACGGATTCCGTTTAGCAAATACAGTTGGCGTTGGCGCCATTGAGCCTGCAGCAAGTCGGACCGCCGCATACAGCACTAACGACCCATTCTCCCGAGGAATTGCAGACGTAGATAGTACCGTCAACGCCGTTAGGAACAGGGTTGTTTCCGCAACCGAAGGCCCCGGGGCTGCAAACTTGAGCGTTGGCGGCGGCCAAAAGGCCAAGGGCAACGAAAACACGAGAGAAGTACATTTTCGAGACGATCGGGGCTTTGTATGAGAAGTTGGTTGTGGACTTGAAAGTGCTGGTGGTTTTGGGTGAGGTTGAGTTAATTCTCGATGTCAAAGGGGCAACGATGCTCTTATTTATACCTTTTCATCATCGCATTCTCTCCATGTAGGTCTCCTTCTCCTCTTCCTCCTCAAGAACGCAGACATTTCACACTAGCCTTGATGGTCATAAGCTGATGTCCTAATTGCGTCGACACAACAAGTTGCACTTCCCACGGAGAATACATTTTGTCACCTGGGCTTTCTAGTGAACAACCCCCAGTGCAGCCGTAGGTTGCATCGATGCATCTAGGTCGACAGTATACTTGTCCGTCGATTTCTATCTTCTTAATCAATGTCATAGCAAGCCCCGCCTCCTCAGTCAGCGTCTCGCAGTAGTATGCACACCTCGTCAGCCGCTCGTTAGCATCGTGTAACTAGAAGCTCATATTAGGAACTGAGGCTCACTAGATCAAATAGTGAGCTATGAAAAATTGGTAAGACCTATGTGTGCCCCTTCGCATCTTAGTTCGGGGTCCCAAAGTGCCGGTGGGTCGGTGATAGTATTCAAGAAAAACTCTTATACCAGCTCGAACGGGAGATAATCTTTTGCTAACGATTCGTTTACAATGTATGCATAAATAGGCACTGGGAGGGAGGGAATAGAAGAGGCTAGCATATTGCAACATCCAGATGACTGTATAATCATACGGCAGCAGGACATTGACAGATGCATGCCAATTCCTCCGTGACCTCAAGACTGCTTACATGCTGGGTATCAAGTCTGGTTACTTTACCTTTTACGGGGTTGAATACTGAAGGTTGTATGTTGTAATCGATGTTGCAATACGGGCAAACAGATATATGGATCAAGTCACGCGGAAACTAAATCAATATGGGTGGTCAGCTTAGCTAATGCTTCATGAGCCTTTTTCTGGCAGACTTCGCTTTTGATTGTCTATTTGGCTTGTGCGACAACTAGGTCTCGGCGTCAGCGGCTGGGGATAACGAACTTTGCATAGGTATATTGGCAACCTACATAACACTCTGCTTTACAAGAAATTACCTTTAGTGTCAAAGGCTACCATGCTGCTTGCTTAGAAATGTCAGAAGCTCTAGGCACCGCATCAAGCCTATCGTGATAGAGTAGGTTAGTGCTATTCAGCAGCAAACAGTGCTTCGATTTCTAGCTAGTTGTCAATAATGCGCATTTGATGTTTCTGATCCACCTGGCTAGTAGTTTGTGACATAGCATGTTGGTGCAGTTAGATGTTGTCATCCTCCGTATTGAGTCAAACGAGTGAGAGCCCTTCAACAGCACTTAGAGGTGGTATGATGCAGATTTGTATGACTATATCCCGGCATGCATATATTGTCATATATTGTATTTATTAGTCCTCAGAGTTGCATTTCGCGTCATCATCGGACTTATACTTAAATACCGCCGCCAAATTGACTTATTCATACCAGTCCATCAAGCAGCAGAATACAGGGTAAACCCCCCCTGCCCCTCAATTTAATTCCATTCAACTATTGGTATCATTGCGCTTTGGGCAACAAGTAGTACGCTTGCATGCTGGGCGCAGTACGTGTAGAGTGCCGTTGCCTGTGGTGAGTCTGGCCAGATAATAAAGCGTTACGGGCTAATGCTTGGCAGTAATAATACTCTGAGCGAGGCGTAGCAATGGATTTGAATTCATTGACAGCCTCAACTATGTTCCGGTTTTTTGCGAGTTGATGGCAGGCTCGCGACGTCGTTGGCCTGGCTTTGGTCTCCCGCTTGGAAAAAAGGTTTGTCGATGACAAGACTGGTTGGCGCCGCTGCTAATGAGATACTGTCGCCATAAGAGACAGAAAACCCAGACCTACGAATTGTGTTATAACGAAGGGTATGTAGAAGACTTTCGTGTCAACGAAACATTAGTTCTGTGTTTTTAGGTACTCTGGTCGTCCTACATGTTATATACTTACTATCATAATTCTAGTGTATCCACTAGGTAGGGGGTGCCGTGATCGCCAATTGCTGTCTATTAGAATTGAAGAAGTTGTAAAGTCTCAGAAATCTCCCTTACAGCTAGCTAAAGATCCTTATAAGCACCTAGGTACCTAGTAAAGGGCTCTCGGGATAACTATTCCGCCGAGCGCCGTAAGTTCGGGGTCACTGTAACTACTACCCCTATTGTGGCAACCAATGATACTATTGGACTACTTCCCATGGCCCGTTCTCGACACAGAATAGACACAGTCAATTATCGAATACTTAATTCACCTTTGTCATGAGGATTATCCTACCCGTATCGATTTGACATGTCAGATTGCTATTTCTATTGCCTCTCACTCTCGTTCAACCACTTGTAAACCACCCGGGCATCTTTCCCGCAATATCTTTCGTCAGCCATGGCCTCTCCAAACGCCTGTAATGTTGGCTCGTCCAGGATCGTCTTAGCACCCACGGTTTTCGCCAATCTACTACCCATTCCCAATACCTTGGCGCATAGCTCAATTCTGAAGCCCCCTTCATAGCTCCTGCTACTCGGTACGTTTTCCTGCACCCCGGGTACAGGGTTGCTCTTACTCGTCACCCAGCACTGGCCACCGCTCGCGTTGATTACGTCTGTTAGGAGCTTTGGATTCAGACCGGCTTTGACGCCAATGTTGAGGGCCTCGGAAGCCGCGAGTGAGGTGATGGCGCTAAGGTAGTTGTTCAGTATCTTAAACGCAGTGCCTGCGCCCACATCACCGCATAGGAATATCCCATCTGCATTTCCCATATGCTGTAAGTAAGATTTTACAAGCGGGAAGACTTGTGAGGATACGGCGGGCACGCAGCCTACCATGAAGGTGAGTGTACCGGCGACGGCGCCCATGGGGCCGCCGGAGACTGGCGCATCGACGAAGGTGAGTGTGCGTGAGAGCTTTGAGATGCTAGTCTCTTGGATGGTCTTGGCGACGGCGAGGATAGTGTCACTTTCGATTGTGCCACACTCCATGACGAGTTTCGGCGATGAAGAACCTTCTGCCCTTGCAGTCACGGCGCCAGCGAGGATCCCTGTTTGCGGATCAAGATAAACGGATTTGACCACGTCTGAGCCGGGGAGCATTGTGATGACAGTGTCCTGTGGTAGAAAGTTAGGGAATCGGAATTCATCAGCATGGATGACATGGTCGATTTACGGCTGCTTTTGCTGCCTCGAAGCCGCTGCTTGTAACTTTTACAGTCCCCTTGCCCACTGTCTCCTTTATGAACCGATCCAAGGCTTCAGTGTTTACATCACAGATAAGTAGCGTCTTTCCAGGGCTTAGCCCAGCAAGGAGGTTCTTTGCCATAGGGTAACCCATGACCCCCAAGCCTAACACCCGTGGTAAGCTATTTATTCTCACATGAATGTATTGGCGCGTGGTTACCGATAAAGGCTACCGTATCTGAAGCTGAAGAGCCCATAACGCCAAGCATTGATATCAAGACCTGTTGTCGTGAACGTGATCCTTATGAGGGGAGTAGGAGGTGATATTCAAAAAAGCCTCACATATAGGATTAAAGAAGTGAAGCGATGAGCAGAAATATATGACGAGTATTATTGCCTTACACGCAACAAACACTCAATTAGTTTCGACTGCACTGCGACAGCTAAGGCGAGGTCGATCTCAACCCGCCATGCTTAGCATATATATTGACCAGTATCAAATACAGCGCACCCTTCCCCCCTCCAGATATCGTTAACAGATCTGATAATCATCCCTTAAATGGGTCGCATTGGTGAGATTTGGATACCAGGTAATTTGCCCCGCCGCATTTGATCGGTACACACGTATTTGATACCTAGCATCTTCCTATGTAAGCCTGAGATTTGTTCTAATTAGTAGACCCTTAATTGCCGTGGTGTTTGAATAACAAGACATCCCCGCACTTAGGCGATGACTCGCAGTGTGCATGAGTACCCCTCGGGCGGGCGGGCAATTAACAACACCAGTCAAGATTGAGTATCAATCTTACCAGAAGGCGATCCTATAGGAAGCCGGAAGGGTGTATGATCGTTACTCCAACTGCAACCCTGGCTACAGCTTACCCGGCCAGAAGCGATGTCTATTCAGTTCCCTCCACTCCTTATCGTGCGCCAATATCACCTCAACCTCTGCTCCCTTCCTCATCTCTCTCACATTCTTGCCGATCCGATCTATTGTCTTTCTCGCCATCCTAGTATCAACGTGCACACTTCTCAGCCCACCCCTACCGTCGTCATATAGGGCGATCTCTTTCTCCCCGCTTAGAATCTTTGGGTTGTGGCAGCAGTCCCCGCCGAGATAGATATATGTATTCTCGCCAGTCCGGGCGAGCAAGTTCACGTGGCCATACAAATGGCCGGGGCTGTCGATGACGAAGAGGCTACCATCTCCAAAGAAATCTAGCGCGTGTGGGAATCCCGCGAGGGGCTGCCATGACCATACCTCGGCAGAGGTGGGCAGTCTAGCGCACGTGTCTTGCGGCACAGGCGTATGCTTTGGAACTCTCGGCGCAGTGTAGTATTCGTCGCCGTCGCCGCCTCGACTAAAAACGGGCGGGAATTCAATGGTACGTAATGCAGGCAACTCATCGTCGTTGAACAGCTCGGCAGGGTATAGGGGCCCGGCACCATGTCTTAGGAGATCCAAAGTTCCAGAGCCCACGGCAAAAGTGGCACCCGAAAAGTCGGACGGCGTGCCTATGTGGTCCCAGTGTACGTGGCTGAGGATCACGACATCAATGTCCTTCTCAGGATCCAGAAGCGCCGCATCCTCTCCAACCTTCTCCGTGCTTCTGATGCTACAGCCCGTGCGGAGACTGGCCGCACAATCGGGATCAGTGATGATCGGTTGGCGCTGGGCGACGTGCACCTGCTGTTCAGGAGTGTATCGGTTCAAATCACGCTTAACGCCCAGGTCGAAGATAAGGTTAGTCACGCCGCTGTCGCGAGCCGGAGATGGCGATGAGTGCTGGATGAGAAATGATAGGGACGGGACCGTAGTGCGTTCTTCCGGGTCAGCGTCAGTCACGAAAAGGTTATCAAGGAGAGTGATGTGGCCAGCGTCAAGAGCCGAAACGACAACGAAAACTGGAGCTTTGGTGTCCGCCATTATGACAAAAGTTGATGGTTGAGTTACGCGTTGTGTTTGCCTGGATATGAATAACAAGTGACTAAAATGAAGGCATGATTTAGTATGCGAGAAATATATATGGCGTTATCACAGAATATAACAAGGATCTAAATTAACCACAGGGAATTTATCAGAAAAATGAGTTCTAGACATATGTGACCTCTGCCCGGGACTATTGGGACATTTATTCCTCTCAACCAATCGTACTAGGCTACTGGATCATCCGTAGTTAACTCCTAACACCGATAGTATCCACCATTTCATAGCAATAGCAGGTGACCATTAAGGAACCCCTAGGGCAGACGAATTGACTACACAGACATGTGCTGATTATGCAGGACCCGGGGGAAGAAAGCATAGAAGAGGAGGGGGTCAGGCATTGCATATCGGTACTTCTTCGATAGATCGTATCAGGATCCCTCAAATCCATAAATCCCATTATTGGACGAAGGACTAAGGAAACCCAAAGAAATAAATCAAGCAAGCTTGCAAATAAAAGTGACATGTGATGATTAAACACTAGCAGTGATGTCCATGTTGCGTAAGTGATCTATAGGGGTCCGTCAATATAGTGGTGATAATTTACAAGAAGCACCAAGAAAGAAAACGACGAGCAAATGGCAAATCCTGCTAGTCCAAACCTACCACAGCTCATGAAAGCGCAATTTTTGGATGCGTTCAATGCACCGTACGCACTGCGCTCCGTGCCTCTTCCAACCCTCGCCTCTCCCTACGACCTCCTCATCAAGGTAGATGCTGCCTCATACTGCCACACGGATGCAGTCCTAGCGGCGGGACAGATGCTGCCCAACCCCCCTTCTCTTCCGCACATCTGCTGTCACGAGTTTGCCGGCACAGTTGTGGCGCTACCAGAAGCATCTTCTTCTCCATTCCGAACCGGCGACCGAGTTGGCGTCCCAGGCCGGTCGTTCCACCCTTGCGGCATCTGTTTTGAATGTGCAGCCGAACCCTCTCTTGAAGAGCCCGACGCTGACTTGCCAGGATATTCTGCGTATTGTCCACACTCCCAAAACAACGGCATTAGTGGCCCTGGGGGGTTCAGAGAGTATGCGGTCGTTGACAGTCGCCAGGTTGCGCCCATTCCGAATAGCATGTCTACTGTTGATACGGCCGTGCTCATGTGTGCCGGTGTCACCGTATATAACGCTTTGAAGCGATGCAGCTTGAAACCTGGGCAGCGTGTTGCCATAATGGGCTGCGGTGGGGGCTTAGGACATCTAGGACTCCAGTTTGCCGTAAATATGGGGCTGACGGTTGTGGGTGTCGACAATGCGGATGTACCGCTGCAGCTAGCTAGAGACCTTGCAACGGGCGCACGGATAGTAGATGCTAGAAAAGAAGATGCAAGCGACGTGGTGGCCCAGCTAGGGGCAAAGGACGGGAAACAGGACAGGGGCGACATGGGTGTCGAAGCGGTCATCATTCTGCCTGAAAGCCAGAAAGCCTTTGACTATGGCATCGCGCTCCTCAAGAACCACGGCAAGGGTGTCGTCGTCTCCTTCCCGGAAAAGGGATTTCATCTTTCGGCGCGAGATATCGTGTTCCGTGATATCTCCATCGTGGGCAGCCTCGTAGGGAGCAACAAGACATTAAGAGAGATGCTGCAATTCGCAGGCGAGCATAACGTACGGGCGAGGATCAAGGCATTTCCCCTCGCGAGATTGAATGATTTGGTGGCTGAGTACCACAAAGGAGAGGGTGGAAAACTTGTCATTGACATGGCTCTACCTAGTGGAGACTAAGGATAGCAACATAGATCGCGTGGAGTAAACTTCCTTGGGACGAGTTAATGCAAGTTACCATATCTACTGTCGTATGTGGTTGGATCGCTCTGACGTGAACGCCCATGGTCTCAGTCCCATTACGTGTCACTAAACCGTATTCACATAGCCATCAGCGAGTAGCCTGCACAACAGATCTCGACGTCGCAGGTGCCAGCAAATTGATGCAAACGCTAGCATGTGGCATAACGGCTTCAGAATTGAATTGGAACATAATTTCTTATGGCCTATGAAGATACTGCTTGTCTTCTAGAAGAAATTATGTTTCCAGAGCATAAGGCTAGGACCTCTCCTGTAGGATACTAACGGGTGAAGTAAATGTCACTTCACTCATATCCCCTCCTTACCCCCGAGTGCCTAGCGTGCTTCTTTACTGCTATGCCGTCTTATTCCCCAGCTCTCTAGCTATCTCGTTCTTTTCGGCCATCTCATTGAGAACCTTCTCGGCCGTCTTCATGGCATCCACACCAGCAGGAACACCGCAATAGGTTGTGCAGTGTAGGATAGCCTCTCGGATCTCCAGCTCAGAGAGCCCGTTGTTCCTAGCTCCACGGATGTGCACAGCGAGCTCGGGCGCGCGGTTGAGCGCCATGAGCATCCCGATGTTCAATAGACTGCGTTGCTTCTTTTCAAGACCCGGCCTTGTCCAAGCATATCCCCAGCACCATTCAGTAACGAGTTCCTGACCCGGCTTGGAAAACTCGGTCGCGCCATTGGCGAGAGCACGCTCAACATAGGCGTCACCGACAACGCTACGGCGCATCTTGAGGCCCTCGTCGAAAAGCTGCTTGTGCAGCGCGTCGAATTTAGGGTCCGTACTCATTTCGCGGCAGAAGTTGGATGTCTTATGGTAGTTGATATTGGGACCGCAAAAGGAAGTGCCGATGAAGAAATGAATATTGTCCACGTAAGAGTTGTTGCGGTAAACCGTAGCTAGTAAGTGCACTACCCCAACTTGCCCCAAGTAAGAATTGCAGAGCTTGAAGCACCGTTGGGTGTCATGCCCGAAGTCGTAAAGCTGGATTAGGTTTTACCTACTCCGCACCGGGTCCGGCATTGCCTATCAGGTAATTCTCCATCCACCTCCTCCTAGAGGGGGGTGATGCTACACCACTCCAGTCGAACGCATTCTACCCGTCACAGTAGTCCTATGCGGGCGAAGCTCTTTCGTCACATTAGTATGTAGGATCTATTGCTGAGAGCTTGGAGCAGGTTTGACAGAAACATTGGGGAATGAATGGCTTTTCCCTTTAGCCGGTAAGCGTCCTCGGGTGTTCCGCTTGTTTATGACCATCTTTCGCCCACTCAATTGCAGTGGATTGCCATAAAATCTACAGGGATGCAATAATAAAACGAACAAAACTAATAATGACACTCAAGAGTACTATTTGGTGGCCACCTAAGACTGACATGCGTACAGTTTCGTCCACTCATCGGGGCTCGTAATATAGGGAGCCAGCCATCTAGATGTACCATTAACAAGCAATACCAGCAGGCTGACCAGAAAGTATAGTCTCCAACCTCGTAGCCAGTAGGTATCACGTCGTCATGATACGTCCCCCACCCTTATTGGTTTTCACTCTATTCTAAGTTTCAACTCAAAATTCCCGACCATCTATCATATGCCTCTTGTTAGCCTTGCCTATATCGTCTATTGACTATGCGTTCGGAGGTCTCAGACGAGAAGGTAGGGGCCGAGTTGGCCGACTCTGTTCCCAGTAATCAAAGTTTCGTAGACGATCTAGAACGAAGAAGTAAAGAAAAAGCTCTCGTTCGTCGACTAGACTGTTTCATCGCACCGGTTATGATGGTTTTAATGCTCATCAGTTACTTGGATCGGGGAAACATTGGATTTGCTGCAACGCAGGGGATGACGGTTGATATTCATCTCAAAGGGTCAGAGCTGAATGTAGGTAAACTATCCTCTTTCTCTTATATGCCGTCGTTGAGCCTGACTTGCGGTGATGAGCGGAGACCTCTGTGTCTGTCTTCTACATTTTCTACATCCTCGCCGAGTTTCCGACTTCAATCTTGGTCAAACGTCTACAGTTCAACCGCGTAATCCCCGTAATTACATTTTGCTGGGGTCTGGTATGCCTCTGTACCGGCTTCATCCGGTCGTTCGGCCCTCTTGTGATCGTCCGCATCCTGCTTGGATTTTTTGAAGGCTGTCTGTTCCCTTCCATGACGCTGTTATTGTGTAATTGGTATAAACGCGAGGAGCTAGCAGTGCGCGTTGCCTTCCTTTTCAGTAAGTAAAGCTGTAATATTCCAATCTTAGATGTGTTGATATATCATGGAGTATCTAACAAACATTTCTGGTAGTCGCATCTGCACTCTCTGGGGCCTTCGGGGGGATGTTGGCATGGGCAATGCTCAGCATGGATGGGGTGGCAAACCTGTCTGGATGGCGATGGTGCGCTTTACACTTTTGAGATATCAGGCACATATATCGCTAATCGCGCTTGTGTCATTGTAGGCTCTACATCATTGAAGGTCTCATCACTATTGCTTGGGCTGGGTGCTGCACCATAGTGGTACCTAAAAACTATGAAACGGCATATTTCCTGAACTCGGAGCAGAAGGCTCTTATGAGGAGACGTGCTGAGGAGATGGAGCCCTACAGCGGCGGTTCCGGGCACTACATGAGGGAATACATTAAAGAAGCCGCCAAAGACATAAAGAGCTGGGTACATGGGGTTATACAGATAGCTGTTGTCACTATTCTCTACGGTGGGTATCCCGCCTCGCGGGCTACGATGATATTGATGCTCTTAAAACAGGCTTCAGCACATTTTTACCTATCATAATCAAGGAAGGCTTCTACTACTCGACAGTTCAAGCCCAGTACTTGGTTATTCCCGTCAACCTCTGGGGTGCATTGGTATACGCCATCGGGGCCTTCCTGTCTGATAAGTATCAGCGGCGCTTTCTCCCATTGGTAATCTGCGCCCCCTTTGGGATAGTAGGTTACACGATCCTGCTTTGCAATGTACATCCAGCAGTAAAATATTTCGCCACGTATTTGATCGCCATTCCTTGTTTTCTTTGCACGGGAAGCAACATGTAAGTATTCCCTCCCGGATCCTTCTATAACGAGACATGGAGAATGAGGACAATCGCATCGTCTCCATAGCGAGGGTTGCTGATGAGGTGTGATATAGTGCGTGGCTCTCAGGTAACTGTGCCCCCGACGGGAAACGTGCTGCTAGCCTTGGGATCCTGCTTAGTCTCACAAACGTTGGCGGCGTCGTCTCGGGCCAAATCTACCAGTCCAACGCTGGTCCTGCGTTCGTTCTAGGACACGCGTGGTCCTTGGGCTGCTTGGCTTTTGCGTGGTTCGGATGGTGGGTGGTTCGGTGGATATACATAATGCGCCAGTCAAGTAAAGACAGGGCGGTTTCTGAGGGCGCTCTGCCGTGCTCAGGGGGGCATACGGACAGGGCCCTGAACTTTAAGTATCATATTTAGACGTGTAATCAAGAGATAATAGACAGAAGTCATCACTTCAATACTAGTGCGACAGCTCTATATTGATGCATAAGTCCCTACGCAAATAATTGGCATCCGCAGAAAGGGGAGGGAGGGCTATCGGCTAGTGGGTCCAATTTCCCCTCCATTCATTCGTCTACCATTATACATGGGAATGCACCATTAAACAAAACTGCATATCCACACCTATCTTACCCCTCTGGCTTCAGACCAGATGTAGAAATTAAATCCTCTATGATGGGCGCTGCTACGTGAACTGTGTGTAGACTCAATTGAGTAGCAATCTCCAGCACTTCCAGTATCTCCTGAGGGGTGGCTCCGTAGCCGAGGGCATTTCTCATATGCAGCTTAAGGCCAGGGACGTATAGATGCGTCGCAGCGGCATCGAACGCACAATATACCAGCTCTTTCATCTAACTCGCCAGTCAGCAACAATAAATGTCGTACAGTTTCCCCTAGATAGTGGACACGTGAGGAAGGTCATCGGGCGTTTACCTTTGGCTCTAGGATTCCCTTTCTCCGCTGGTGACTTCCATCGACGTCCTTCACCCATGGCACACTTGAGAATTCCAAGTACGCTTCGAAGAACTCCGGATCGAGCCGCAAAAAGTCTTCCCAGAAGCCATGCCAGTAGCCTCTCTTCTCAGTAAACTCCTTCTTGAGTCTCTCCTGATTTTCATCATACGGCTTTGTTATCTCCTCCCCAAACTTGCCATCTTCTTTTAACACCTCGACGAGCAAGGGTACGCCAATGTTGCAGGCATGGATACCCAGCGTGCTTGTTAACTCAATCACCTCCAGTATCTCATGAACCCTAGCACCTTCGTTCAATGCGGCCGCGACATGCGCGCGGATCCCTGGGCCGTAGAGGTGCGTAGCCGCGCTGTCAACCGCCAAAGAGATGAGGCACTGGTCCTTGCGCGAGAGGTGAGACTTCCGGCGCGGGACAGACGCCAGCGACAGACTCGCAGAGAAGAATGTGGGATCAAGAGAGAGTAACGACTCCCAGCCACGGTGGAAGGCTTGGGTTCCTAGTTGGGCTACGAATTGCTCCCTCAGTTTTTCTTCATCTTGACCAGGAGCCATGACTTTCTTGTTCAGCTTTTTAATTTCACCAAACCTTTAGATTGACCCAAAAAAATGAGAGGTCTTCCTAAGGATTGTCACCATCAGTGTATAGAATTGAACATTGTCTTCGATATGCAACTTTGATACCACCTAGGGCGGTGCATGACAACACAGCACTCCCCCAACCCCGCATGGCTGGCCTAGTATCTTTTATCCAGGGGCATACTGTGCGCTACCAATACGTTTCCGGAATATTTCGTGCTGTCTTATCATTCAGTCAGGCCTTGCACGACGGCGTACCTCATGCGTACGTAGCCACGGTTGTGACAGTGATACATCGAGTAAATATTTGATATGCCGAGTACCCCGCTCCCTGTAAAGTAAACAGCATACGTAGTATTGCAGGTGGAAGTGGGAAGGATTGCAAGAAAAAGCAATGAGGGGGTCGGAACTCTTCGAATGGTTGGGGTCTCATACGTAGAGAGATAGACGGGGCCACCCGTATGTTACCTAATACCTAGTAGTAGCTAGTAAGGACTAGGAAGTGTCTGTCTAGCCTGCGCATATAGGATGTCAAGACCGCTTTTACTAGCCAGATTTATTGGCGTCGGATATTCTCGTGAGCTAACTAGACACCCTTGGGTAAATCCGGTCTACGGCAGAGGAAGTATGGTAATTCCCTTTCCTCGGTATAATGGAGGTCTGGGATAGGATGTGTATCGGATGTTCAAGGGGATGAGAGTACTGGTGAGCCTGGAGATGCCCGGCAATGACCGTAAGGATAGTTCGATTAAATTATCCTTTAAAGTGACGATGGTTCTTGTAATGTCATAACGAAATGAAAAGGAAATTGGAGTTTTGAAAAAAATGAATATTAAACTGCACATTCTAAACCTCAAAATGTTTATATTCAATATGAAGCCGATTCTAATTCATATGTGTCCAAAGGAAACATCTCTCAGCTTACCTTATGAGGCCCCCAATCGTGTCATCGTCTCCCCTGAATGCGGCTCACTTAACGTTCTAGCAATACTTCCCTTTAGCCTATTTTGGTTCCCATAATGATGCCGAGAAAACTGATAGGTAATATCTAGATAAGATCAACGTCGTTGATTTATGTTTTGGGTGTGACGCGGGAGGCAACCCGGCAGGCGCACGTCATCAAGGTTGTCATTCTGGAAAAGATAGAAGCCACCAAAATGACGTCGTCATACGCACTAGCCTATGAAGCATGTGTACGGAGACTTGAAGACAAAGAAGCAGTTCATTCTATCACTATTACTCATTTTATTACAAGAATTGTATATTGTAGGAATGACTGGACTCCGTTTCAAGTGCTATGTACCCACCTTATAAGTCTCTTGAACCACCGTGAAGGAGTTGTAACAGATTGATGACATCTGAAGATATTTCGAAGTGCATAGCTAGGGCCTTAGATTAATCCCATAGAAAATATTGTCAACTGAAAAATGGTCGCGCTATCCTTGACAATCAAACGATTAGCTTACAATCGTTTTGGGCAGACTCAATGCATTTATTAGTTTCCTGAACTCTCAAAAGTACGTTATATTGAGGAGGACATGATACAGTGACAACTACACAAGCCATAAATCTTGGATCGCTTCTAAAATGTCAATCCAACAAAGAATTGTATGGCTATGGCAACTATTTGGAACCCAGAATCCCTGCCCCGGGTGACACCTGAGTATTTCACGTAGCTTGTCTCCGATGTTCGCTCTTCATAGAGCAAGACAGCTCTACAGAGACTTCACCACTGCCTGCGCTCTGCGCCCCTTGGTCGATGTGACAGGCCTGTTTCATATAAGTAGCCCCCCATTGAAGAAAAGAAGACCGTATGTATCATAGCAATCTGGACCGTCCAGCACCATTGTCCTTGCCCATGAGAAACCACATCGTTAGAAGACACCATAATTTATCGCAATATGGCTCTGAGATACAAGTTAATACATATAGCAGCTTTGGAATCTAGCAGGTGCTTCTAAAAACTGCTTTGGACTTCACCAATAATGTCGCTGTCGTGCCCGCGTAAAGAGCTCACCTTAGGCGTCATACTCCCCATGCTCCGCCCGCTGCCATTGTAGCCCCGAAAGAGTTTTGGATGCCGATATATTATATTACCCAGGATCAATTGAGGGGGTAGGAGTGTTGTGGTGGTTTTTTAATTATGAGTTCTGAAGCCATTAATACAGAAATCACGATAGGTTTCCAAACTTCAGATATCTATGAACTCTCTGATTCTTATAGTGACTTGTTCCCTCATTTTAACCATAACCAGGCAGCAAATTATTTGGCTGTGCGACAATCATTTGTGTCACGAGGTGAACGCATGAGGATACAGTTATTACACAAATAACTAACTAAAAGGTTCGAGAAACCTTTACACAAAACCTAACCTGATAAAGAATCCTACATATTCGTGGTCTTGTAGATTTACCTAGCCTAGCCACCAACCGGGGGTGTTGCTGGTGGGACTATAAACAACTAAACAACTCCACTCCGTGTGCGCGACTGCTAGTAGGGATCACGTTTCTTCCAATCCTCTTGCCCCCCTAAATATCGGTATACGACCCTCGAGTCCAAGTCTCTACAATCCGCCGCCGCACAGACCGCCGTATACAACCCCAAGCCGCTTGCCCCCAAGACATTTCTCGTGCCTAATCTCCTTGCCATATCAACGGCTAGTCCAATATCTTTCTTCATGAGTTGCACGCGAAACCCACCCCTGTAGCCATTCGACGACGGCGCCTTAGGGCAGACGCCCGGTACGGGGTTAAACACGTCACATATGGTGTTTTGAGCAGTTCCGGCGGCAAATACCGAAGCCAATACGTCAGCTTCGATTCCCGCACACATTCCCATGTCCATCGCTTCGGCGCACGCGATTGTGATGATGCCGGAGAGGTAGTTGTTGGATAGCTTGGCAGCAAGACCAAGTGAAGGTCCGCCGCAGGGGATCACCTTGCCACCCATAGTATATAAGACAGCGGTAAGATGAGGGATGTTCGTGTCAGACACCGAGCAACCAAGGAAGAATGCGATGGTCGCATTCACTGCCCCGATAACCCCTCCACTAACCGGGGCATCGTAGAAAGAGGTCGTGGGCGAAGAGGCGAAGAGTGCCTGCTTAATGTGTAGGTTGGTAGCAGTATCGATGGTAGAGGAGTCTATGAGGATCTTAGGGGTTGATGAGCCAGGCAGTGCTGCGATGATACCGGTGGTTGAGTTCAGGTAGACGGATTTGACGTGACTGCCTTCGGGAAGCATAGTGAGTACGACATCCTGCGACCATGCAGTTTATTAATACAGACGCATGCGCGAAGCGAGTGAAGCATCTAGAGTAAAATATGCCAAGAATCAACGTACGGAGTTTTCGGCCACTTGTTTTGCATGAGCACTTTTCACGATCACGGAGGGAAAAGAAATGACGAGCTCGTCCACGAGGGCCTCTACCAAATCATAAATGAATACTTGTGCTCGAGGTGGGAGGCTCTTAACGAGATTGACGACCATAGGCTTCCCCATGGCCCCAAGGCCTATGAAGCCTATTGAAGAGGGTAGGGTGTTGCTTTCAACCAAGGCCATTGCCGATTGTTGTTGGTGACTTAGACCAAAATGTTTGTGGTACAGTGGCAGCGCTCACTCTCGTGGTTCTTACTCGTCTCAAATCTGAACGATCGTACAATCGTATCGTCGCACGAATTACCGTAACACCGTTACAAGAAGGGGAGCCAGTAAACTTGAGACGTCGATTTAGAAGCCGAGAAACTGTCGACCCAGTTGCCGCAGCTAGATATTCATGGGGAATAATACTACCTCAGTGCGGAGGTATGCATATATATATGGGATGGCTACCCCGAATTCCGGTGACAAGTGGACGGTGATATTATATTATATTAAATAAAAAATAATTAAAATGGCATTTAATATTTAAGGTAACACTTAAATATTTTACACTAAGATATATATTATAGCTTATACGCTAATAAGTCGTAAATTTATAACTATTATTATAATAATTACGATTTAATAAAGTTAAAAAGATTTTTATGCGATATTAATGATTTATTAATCCTTAAAACTTCATTTAATAAATTAATCTAAGTAGCGACCGAGATAAAACGATGTAAAACTTTCTTAAAACCTTAAAGTTTCCATAAGGTTAAAAACCAAGTAAAGAAAAATAAAAAAGCACCAAGATAAATAAAATGAGTGAGATCTAATGAGAAATATAGTTCCAGCCTAAACTCGAAACTCCAATATTAATAGGTGTCATGATATCTTAAGACACACACCAACACCTTGCAACATTTCTTAGGTCTCCGAAGACTCTTGAATGGAAAATGCCAACACCAGTTTTCCTACAAATTCCACGTGCTCCCGGATGTCTATGGAGAAAGGGCCGTATTCTCGTATAGTCAGCACGGGATTGTTAGACAAATTACCGTTTTGGAGGTAATCGACATAATGCTCATTGAAGGAGCCAATAGTAATATAGATACTATGGCGATGTTGTGAAATGTGGAAGCGACTAAAAAATAAAAAATAAAACACGTTAGAAAAGCTTTGGACTATCGAGCGCATGAGTAAACTTACTAGAATTCCTCGTCTCTTCCACGAGACATGGTTGGGGGGTCTTCACTGATCCACGCAGCTATTTCAGCTACCTCTTGCATCTTAATTTCTTTGGCCACGGATACACCGACGCGATCGGAACGCTTCACCTCGACCAAAGCACTAATATGACCCGAGTATAATTCCAATATTCCGTCTGTGTCTGCTCGGTAGATTTTTTCCCCGTCTTTCGTTCTAGCATGAAATGCTTTCCGTTCGATGGACCAGTGCCCTTTGACATTGGCATTAAAGGCAGTAACAGCTTGAAGGAATAAAATCAAAGCGGAGTTTACAATTTGCTCATCCTTCGTCGGCAATATTTTAGCCGTCTTCTTATTGGAATCCTCCTTATTAGAATGCACCCAGAAATTGATGTCCATACCACTGAATTCTTCAACGAAAGCGTTGCGAGCTTTGGCCTCCGATGCATCTTCCTGGTCTTGGGCTTCGTTGATGATGATTTCCCTTTCTTGGACCGCATTCTGGCAGGCCCGTTGTTGATAAATTATTAGACCGAAATTATTCAAGTTGGGGAGCCTATATACCACCCCTTCATACACAGGACTGACCTCCTGGAGATAATCCATCCAAGAAGACCCGTAAAACTCGACACCCAGGTCATCTCCAATGCTGTCCAGGTACTTCCGGTTGAGCCACCTAGGAGGGCTGTTGGAGGCAAACGCATCTTGGAGATCAGAAGCTTTATATTGAGTGCAGACAGCTCGCAACACTAGGTACTCCTCTTCCCGGAGTTTAGACGCTGAATTCTTGATCGATTTTGGATTAACTGTTGTTGTACTCAGATCCCATTTTTTCAGCCTCTCGGACAATGCTGGCAGAGAAGTTGGCAAACTGTGCTCTGATTTCTCCATGGTATCGGCTGCTCAAGGTTTCAAATATTTAGGGGAACAACGAAGCTCAATGAACTATAGGCTCCGACAAAACGATGTAAATTCTGGATTGTGATGCCGTATATAGAAATGCTGCTACTTCCATTATTATAGGCATATGAGTTTCTCTGTTAGATAAGTGCTCAACTTCTTTGGGAAGAAACATGATACGTCCGGCAGTAAACGCCACCAAGGCTGCTAACTTGCAACATGGTTTCGATGTTACTGATTTCATTCACGCTTGCGGTGTGTTCAACCATCTTGTGATGAGTCAATTGATAGTGAGCCCAACATGAATTGCATTGGACTGAAGGCAACAACAGTAATAACATCCGGTTGCGGCTGTATTGGTATTTTGTGAATGATCCACGTATCGTCTCCATATCATGTTATATCGGGAGGGAAGTTACAGGAGTTACGTTGGCTATAGAAGATATCTTGGTCATGATTTAGAAATGAACTAATTCATTGTTCAATGTCCCATGACAGCCTTATGAGATTTAAACCAACAATTCCACGCTGCAGGGTTTGGGGGCACCCCTTTTCCTATGTGACATTCCAACTTCTTGATGTGTTCTTTGTTACACTCTTGCCATTATGTCACGCGAAACGTTAGCTCTGTCTCCCACAAGGAGGTACTCTAACCGTCCCATACGCCATAGCAGCGTCGGTATGTACTTAGGTAGATAGCCCCTGGATGTTAACAGATTCATCATCATGTGCTAGTCAGGGGTATTGTGATGTGGTCTGTGCACGCACCAAGTAGCTATTCCTCTCCTTGCAATCCGTAGCTACCTAGTTGCGCAGTGTGACCAGTATTACTCATAGGTTTTAATACAACTCATGCTTTTCTGTCCGTGTTGGCCTTGCTTTGTCATGTATTTCTTTAAAACATCTAGGTATTTGGCCGCAAAGCCTCCATGCTTCTTGTAGAGCATAGCAATTCCTAGGTGAATTTATACCATAGATATTAATCTCTGGCTTTAATTCAGCTACTCGCAACTATCATAGAATGCAGGTCGCGCAATTCCAATGTTACATCATTATTGTTAGGCATTGTAAGAGGAATTCTAGGTGATTAGATGTTGGCTGGTAGGCGAGTACACCCGCAATCTAGCAGTTGGTATCTAGCAGTTGGTATCTAACAGTCAGTGCACATTTTCGAATCTAACAGCAGCTAGGTTACTAGGATGCTGTAGTGGTCACACGCAGCAACTGGGCTAAATGGTCTGTGCGCTCCGCGCACAACCATTTACCCAGTTGTGCGTGTGACTGATTAATCAATACAACTCATGCTTTTCTGGACAGCCTTACACAACTCGGTCCAAAAACCATCCCCACCCGGGTAGGTACCTAGTTAGTTGATCCTTGAATGGACCCACAATGACCCACAACTACAACTGGGTCTGTAGTATGTTAGAATAAAGGGTGAGGTACGGATTAATAGTAGCAGATACAAGAATATCATATTAAACGTTGTAGAAAACACCAGTTACAGTACTAAGCAACAGTCCCCGAAATACTCCGAATCACGTGCTATCCTTGTACCAGATACCGCTGTTGTGAAATAATCCAACATAGTAGACCTCCAAGAATGTTGGACTACAACTAACAACCCCATTTGCTCCATAATATGGTTCCTGAACTTGATTTGCATTATGAATGGTTGGAGAAGACGCACATACAACAAAGCAGACTAGGTAGTAGACTGGTCAAGAGTGGACACTAAACCAAAATCCATCCGCACTAACAGATGTGCTGCTTCGCCATCACGCCCACACCATCGGATAAGCAACATACCAACAACTATGTTCTTACACACACCCACCTATTACAACACCAACATTTGCCTCAACTCTTCCATGCTGAAAGACCTGGAGGATATATAAATCTAGCCAATACGTTCGAGCAAGAGACGTCTATGCCCTCCGCCAGTGACACAGCAAGGCTCCATCTCTTACCAAAACACAATGTCTGTCCCAGATGTCCCAGGGGCACCTCCCCACTCTCTTTTGATATGGGAAAAAATCAAAATTCTCCGTGAGCTCCCACAGTCGGAGAACGTTACCCTAAATCAAACGATTCTAGATGCGCTCCAGATCAAGGTCCGAAACCTTGATATCGACGGCCAACCGAGCAATGGCGGTACCCAATTCATCGAGGTTATGCCATGGCAAGAAGCGAAACGCAGAATTGATGAATACAAACCCTGGTTATTCTGGGATTTCACAAATCGGGAGTACTTTAAGGATATATGGGAAGCTAACTGGACTTGTGTGCTGCTCGCTACATGGTTTTCTTCTACCGAAAACGACAACAAACCCGAGAGAGATGGACTCCTCCCATTGCATGAGACTGCCGGGTGGGAGAGTATTCCGTATGTTTGTCTGTGCATCTCTTAAAAATCATGATTTCTCCAGGGGAATACATCCTACCAGGAGCTTACAGCTGACACTTGAGTAGTTGGGAACCGGCCTGTCGTAAGATGGCACAAGATGAGGACCAAAGCTACATATGGGCTGTCAAGGGTGGCCTTGTAAGCAGAGACAAGTCCAAGCCCCATGTTACCCTCCTTTTGATCGACAGAGGGTACAGCCTGAGACAGGATATTAGACTTGTTGAGAAGCAGGTCGAGAATGATAAGCTCCTCTGGAGTGAAGTTTGGACCATCCTGAATTACCTTCTAACCAGAGCGGCGGATCTAGACTACCAAGACCATCGAGCGACGCCTGTGAGTAGCTAATCCTTTTACCTCTTCCCTACGTCTTGGTCACAGTGCAATTATCCACGATCACCTTGTAACTGATTTGGCTGTTTTAAGGTAACCCTTATCTCTTGTACGGGAACGCGAGGTCGAATTGTGCAGGGTTATATGGGCAAAGACCCCAACAATGGTGAACATGTGGTGAATATTCAGAAGACGAACTTCATTAGCCTTGATCTTCCTCACGGAAATGACCAAGAAAACTTCATGCGGGTGTTCGGTTGGATGGCAGGTAAACCTATTGGGGACACACTGAATGATGGTTGATGATCGTGGCCCAAAGTTCAACTAGCACTGAGGCTTGGGTTTGAGCTCCATCGCCATCAAATCCTATCAATGAAACTTTCCTTTACTGTCGCTTTTCGATCTTATCACAACTGGGTAATACTAATTATTTTTTCACTTCAATACAATCATTTATGCGCTGTTTTAACCTAAGAATGTCACTAGCAGAGTGACCTTGGGTCCGTTACAAGTAGTTGTCATATTCTAGTACGAGCCTGCGTATTGCCACCTTCCTATAGCTAAGTGTAACAAGGGCTATAGTAAGGATTGGAATAAATCAATTTGCTAATAATTTCTCTATAGCCTTTAGGGTACTTGCTGTTCTCGATCTAATGGGAGGCGATAGGCCCTTATATGAACCTTCTGTCGTAGTATATATTTCTAGTACATATCTTATCTCATGCTAACGTAGCCGTCGTTAGGTTGCTATACCTTTTGTTAGGTAGTTATATATATATATATTCCTATAGCATTCCTGCATCTCGTATAGCTTTTACTCGGTCTTATCTTTAATCTCCGTATAACGACATCGCTCTCTTAAACGAATTTTTTATGCGTACTCCGTACACTAATCATTGGCAAATTTATTCCTCTTTCTTATCTTGCGATTTCAGAACATTAAGTCCAGCAATTATCACACACCGTGATACACTAACACTGACGGATTACAGAGATGTATGGCTGTGATAATTCAGGTGGCTGGGGCGCCCCATAAGCTGTGGCTTATATATAGGAGGCTCTGCCTCCTTCGCCAGACTCTAGTGGTGATACTTCTCTAATAATAACTACTATACTACTTACAACCTGAGTCTATTTCAACATATCTGGCTGTGCTAGAGAACTGCCTGAGCAGTGGGTTTGCGAAAGATGCATGAACCTTCATCCTATCGTCAAGCTCGATACAACCGCATCTACATGGCACGATTCTCCCTGGCCTCGTGGATGGACAATCAGCTCCCGTGATAGCCATATTTACCCTAGTCTATGGGATGGTTGTCGCCTTTTTTATAGTCAGATCTGGATCGAAGATTATCATGTTCAGCTCGCGCTCAGATACCTACACCCGTCTGCAGCGTCGTGAATGCAACTCCTATCACCAAAGCCTACCTAATGGCACCATATCATGATATGTCATTTAAGCAGAAAGCTGGTATTCCCAATAAAAACACATTGCATTGATACAGCATCACCTCATACGCACCTTGCAATTGGTACGTAACATTTGCTCGTTTCGATCGAGCGACCTCCCGAGCATAAGCCCGGAGGTCGCTCGGGCTTCAGCATGTACGTGGTCGCCAATAAGGCATCACACACGACGCATTATGCTCGTACATAATATCAAAAGTCCCTTCCCCGCTCCAAGTATGGAGAAACCACCCCACGTTAAACTGCTTAAACGTCTCGCACTCATCGTCGTACCTTTTCCAGAAAGCGGCATACTGCGCTATCCCAACATCTGGCCTACCTGAGTTGTGCGTATTTGGCCCCCACGCCCATTGCGTCTCTGTAATCATGAGCGGTAATTGAACCTCTACCTGCAGCCATTCCATCTGCTCCTGGATGTAGTCCCACGCACCCGATACAGGTATCTTGTTGTGGTAGTACGGCATAATGTGGGCGTGACAGTAATCGCTGTTTGCCGCGACGGCAGCACCGATCTCTCCGAGCTCAGAGCCGTCCTCGCTGCTCATGCGGCCCGGCATGTCCCACGTCTCGCTGATGCCGGCAGGGATCCCGTAGCCATTTAGCTTCTCCCTGAAGAGCGCTAGGTCTGCGATGAATTGCTCTCCGCCGCCGTCCATGCCATCGGTAATGGGCTCGGAGCCGAAGTCAGCCGAGTGTACGACGTAGGGCGCGATAGGACCGAACTCAGAAGACTCGAGCACGTCGTATATGGCTTGCTGCGATTGCTTCCATTGGTCCTACGTCAATGGTTAGTCAATGCGCCCGGTTTTGTTGCTGATTCCTAGGTAGATGAGGATGGATGTACACTCTCTCCAAAATCCGTCCACACCTGAAAGATGACGGCCATGTCATTCGCTACCCCGGCCTTCAGCACGTTCTCGAAGACCGAGGCATTGAGGCAGACGGGGTAGTACAGGCGCACGATCGACGCGCCGAAGTCCCGCTTCATCCGCGTAAAGTCTGCGTTCATGGACTCGAAGCTGTTGACGGGGCTGGCGCAGTTTGCCTCTTCGAGCGGATAGGAAAACCCCTGAAAGCCGTACGCCATGGACTGCGGACACCACCAGTCCTCGAGGCGGATATCGGGGCGTGAGAGATCCTTGGGGAGAGCGGCTGTTCCGTAAGGAAAGCAGGGCTGTGCGCTACGAGGTGAAGCTAGAGAGTGGCAGAGAGTGGCTGATGCCAGCAGAGTGAGAAGCTTATGGCAAAACATAACTCAATGGATAAAGTTTCAGAAGGAGCAAATCGAAGTTTTACGCTTCGGGTGGATGAAGATACTCTTCAGCTCTTTCACTAGATGATTCCGTGCGAGTATTTATGGACAAACCCGGCGTGGCAGTGGAATCAAGCAATTCAACGTTTAATAACACCGTCAGCTAGCCTTAGTAACCGGCAGCTCAGCCTGCATACGGTCCTGCCCGTCCTACCAATGAGTGCCAAAAAGGAGAGTTGCACTCCATGGCTAGGCAGAATTTGGACTGCAGATGTACAGGTCTCTCAGTCGGCGAAGGATAAGGCTCTGGGTGCCAGCGATTGCCAATACTATTCTGCAGGATGGCAACACCGAAACTACACACACTTATCCATTTTGCCTGATCGAGCCTCATTATGAAATTATCATGCTGCCTATATCATCTATGAGGCTATTCTAAAATAGACCGTGTAGTGAGCGTGTGAAAGATACACATATCACATGTGTGTGTGTGTGTGTTATAGTATTATAGCTGCTGAAGTACAGGGTAAATGAGACTTGATTGACTTAAGGTTCAGCTATTCCAGGGTATCAGATGGCCTGTTGTATGTACAATGCTACTATTCGTGCCTTGTACTGTAGCAGTCCTTAACCCTCAATTCCCGGATAGCTGCTTTAGTGGCCTAACGTGTAGTTAAGGGGGAAGCAAAGTTTACGGAGGATGGGAGCCGTCTGGATATTGTACCGATATAAGTTCGTAAAGGTAGACGTACTTAAAAGACCATTAACTACGCATAATTCTTGTCACTCTTGATTTCCTGAACACTGCTAGGAAATGCAAATGCGGCGTGTGGTGTCGTATCATCGTCATCTTGGTTCGACGACACTAGCAGCTCCCCAAATCTGAGCTTCGCATCCGCTATTCTCTTGCACATCGGCCACTGCCCTAAACAATGCCCCTCTGCCAATTTATCCAAATCCGGACTTCTTGTCGTAGTCATAAAGTTGCTAAACGATGTATTCATAGAACGACCGTTTCTATGGAAGCCATATGCACCAACAACAACAGCGGCTGCTGTTAGGGATACCGCCACTATATACGACAAGGCAAGCCAAAATGGCTCATAATGCCATACAAGTACGGATTCGGTAATCGAGCATGAGGT
Organism: Whalleya microplaca; assembly: GCA_022497155.1. NCBI lineage: Eukaryota > Fungi > Ascomycota > Sordariomycetes > Xylariales > Xylariaceae > Whalleya > Whalleya microplaca. The sequence continues at coordinate 46,614 of MU385712.1, read as the reverse complement.
GGTTAAGTCGAACTGGGAATGCAATTGCGTGTCGCTGAGCATGGACAGGAAGACATCCTTAAAACGGTTTTCGATGACAGTCTCAAAGTTGTCTGGTATGTGAAGTGCATCGGTGTGTATGACCAGATCGCTTTGTAGTAGTTCTGTCGCGTCAACGTAGACTTCTACCGGATCCGAGGTGATGTTCCCGGACAAGAAAGTACGGAATAAATATCCTGCAGCATGGTAGCCACTGTCTGTTGTTAGCAAGCTGAGGGTCCAATTTACGCAATGCATGTGAGTCTTACGAAAATTGCTGGTAATTGTCATCCGATGGCGCTTTTACACTACCGTTGGGTAAGAGCAAAGGGCCCAATACAACCGTTGTCTGATTCACCGTCATGTCGTCCCCCGAGAATGTCACCTCGTAGACGGATGTCGCATTGTGCAATAAACACTCCACGATGTGAGGCTGGTATCCGCCGGCGTCAGTGACCCATCCTATCCAGAGCGATGGAATCTCGGTGAAAACCCCGGGCTCCTGTGTCGAGGATGTTATGTTGTCCCATGTCAGAGGTCTACCGCCGTCGTTTTCGTCGATCGAGGAGTAGCTGGCGTACAATAGCGAGCCGTTAGGAGCGAATTGAGACCTTCCGTAGGCTGAAGGGTTGCTGCCTCCAAACTGGCGGCGACGTTCACATTGATATACAGGAAAAGAAAGATCCATGGAGTATGTGCATGATTTCGTCGACGGGCATGGATTTGGGGGCTTTAGTGGGCCGGTGACGGATAGGATGGATAATTTGAATATCCGCTGGAGTTCTGAACTTGGCGTGGCGTAGGTATAGAGCCCATCTTCTCGACCCGTATCCCAATATGACATTCCAGCTCGCTCCTGGTCGTCCGAGTCAAGCCCCCACTTGTTTTCGCGAGCGAAGTCAATCATGGAGACATTATCGCAAGTCGTTGATCGTATCTTGTCACCATCTTGGATGGTGAGTGTGGATGGGGAGGCAATAGCACAAAGAGGCAAGCACCTAACCTACTTCAGAACGGGATACATAGAGAGAGAGTGAAGGCGCCTAACCAGAGAAGTACTGCTAGGAGAGAAGCAATGGATGCCCCAGAGACGAGCTGCTTATCAAATATATTAAGAGGATTGGAGCATGCCTGAATGCATGAGTGAGCAACTAGATGTGGTGGACGAACTACCCAGCGTTGAAGAAGGCAACCATCATACTCACCGAGAAAAGTGTATCGAGTGTGGAGACTTTGAAGTCTCGTCTTTTAACCGTAAGCTATAAGAGTGTCAGTATCCGCATATTGAGACAGAACTGTATGGCAAGGTGATCATTCGCCTCACCCAAACTTGCTGCTTATAAGCTGTCTCAACCGATAGAACGAGGGAAGTTTTCACGAAGAAGGAAAGTGCAATGCCGAATCTACTGGGCCACTGTGAATCTTGCACCTCTTGCCCGTGGAGGCGTTCGTAGTAAAAATGATGCCCGAGTGCTCCAAAGAAGCCGAGGAGGGCGAACGCACACATGAGAGAAGGAAAGCCATATCGGGTTTTGTAGCATACCCACAGGGTTTTAAAGCATACCCACAGGGTTTTCCATCGTCGTCGTCCAGGTCCCTGAGACTCTGGTGCGTGGGCTTGGACGGTGGAGGTGGACTCGGCTTTATTGGCCTGGCTTTCCTGGTTGGTAGTGCTTTCGTCGGTTGTGGGCGAATTGGCACTGTGGACAGTCGCTTCAGTTGGAGTAGGATCCATGTTATTAGTTTCGACGCTTGGTTCAGGGGATGCTAGAGATGGCATTGTGCAAGTAAGCAACGCTATTCTGTCAACAACAAACGATCTCGGAGTGTATAGGAGAGAATTCCCAATTCGGCCATTCCCGCACGGTTGATCTAGGAGTATTTTATATTTCTAGATAGCTCTTTGGGAGATGACTGTTTCACATGCTACAAGATCCGATCATCGACATGCATTTAGAAGCCCTCAGGCAACCAGATACAGAATGAGTTCCTGTAGGCTTTTACTCTGTGTTTTCGCAGGTGTAGGGGTGTAGGTTGACAGTCCGAAGCATGTCCGTAGCCTTGCAACAATAAACCACACGGATGACCGGGGACAAGGAAGAGAATAGTCCAATGTCATATCAGCCATGTTGTGTGACTCCTTATATTAGGACGTTGACCGGCCTGCAGGCCATTTATTCCATCAGAGCCGGTATATTTCGGCAGTTGGTAGCACCACACCAAATTTCGGTTCAACACCTTGACATCTCTAGTTACGCAGCCTGGACTTTACTATTGCATTTTCATGCAAGGCAGCGGCTCGCTCCGCATCCCACATGGGATGGTTGACAAAATTGACGTGCTGGCTGGGGTGCTTTTCTATTCTAACCATGGGAACTGATGCCAGAATGTTTGCCTGAACTCATATTAATAGACCACTAGAACCCACAGAATAAATTAAACACTGACGGAAAATGCAATATGACCCGGCAGCGTTGCAATATAGGTGCCACATAACTACTACCTTCCTTATCGCTGCTTCTTTAAACTTTGACTACTGCACAAAGCGAAGGATATGTAGCTTCATGAAGATACGGACAGCAAGAATTTGCTATAGCGTACATGTCTATATAAATCACACCCCTCTACCCCGAGTGTCAGCAAGGATAACCCAGCAACTGTTGAAAGTAGATGCCCACTCTAGTTTTATCTTCAAGCCTCCAGGTTCAACAGTATGATACAACGATTACCTCAGCATAAGGTAATTATCTGAGCATCCGCTTGGCAGGTCAGGTAGATCAAAGTCAATTGGTTGAGGAAGCACGACAGGAAGTAACCATTAATATAACTCTAGAGTGCAACTTCGAGCCAAGCCAATATATGCTACGGTTTGTTGATTTGATAGGCATTGTATGATGCTACGTTAGGGCCCCTGCTTAGAGAGGCAATGGAATACTAACGGCAATTTGTTTCTGAGCCATCCTTGGCTACCTTGTTAGGCAGGCTATGAGGGGTTATAGGTAATTCAAAAAGTTACTTTATATGGTAGAATGGGATTACCATAAGTAATTAAAGGAGAAACCTATCATATATTCATAGTTTGAAACGCATTACAGGCATCTGTGGGTAATGATCCCAATCCTTATCAGTTATACCTTCATATATTTAGGGGCTTTGGCCCCAAGTATTCCAGATATAATACTTCCTCTATAACAACCATCAGAACACGTAATACCTGTTTACTTCATGAATACTCTAACTGAAAATTCATAAACTCAGAGCCAGTAGAATATTTATTGTCGCATTTGTTAAATAAATATTTGCTTATTACTTAAGGACTCGAGACTTGTGGAACGGTGATACTTGCGAGGCAAATTGAGAATGATACGTCCGATTAAATACGCTATGGATCTCTACTTTCCTCCTACTCAGGGTAGAATAACCTCCAATATGTACCCCTTTTCGTTGTCAATAAGCTTCATAGAAATTTTACGAAGTCCCCTATCAATACCGTAACCCCTTGAGACTAACCCCCTCACGTAGCCCCATAGTATTATCAGACTGTAACAAACACCAGTATTACTTTCTTACACATAAAGTACAAGTACAGGGCCTATGGGTAATATCGTAGCTCCGTATCTTCTTCGGTATTAGCCTTCAGTCTGTCCTTGATGTTCTCCTTGAATAGTAGTCCTAGGTGGCCAATAGATAAACAATAGAACGACAAGACAACGAGTCTCATAATTGTTAGTCAGGCAAAATGGAAGAGGTCAGAGTTCGCTTACACTCCTTCCAGAGCGATGAACAGAGGCTCTTCCTTGATTAGGTCACCGCTATATCCTTCGCGCAGCTCCACAAGCCGATACACACTCCTCACGACGGTTAGAAACATGGCAAGGAACATAAATCCAAAGAAAAGCTTCAACTGGGATCCGATCTTGGAGATGGCAATACGTCCCTGAGGGGACCGGAAGTATCGAATGATGAAGTCGAAAAGGAAACTGCAGAAGGTGAAAATGGTAGCAACTTGGAAGGCTAGCCCCGCGAGGGCGAGGTTAGTATCCAGGTCGCTCGACCCGGCAGAGGAGCTTGACATGGCTCCTCCAGCGGCTTGTAATGCTAGGGATATAATATCGCAGGTACCGAAGCCGAAATAGAAGAAGGCTGGCTTCAGACGGCTTATGGTTGGCGAAAAATAGGCGATACTGCACAATGGAAAGTTCATGGCGTTAAGCATCTTGGCACTCCGGATATGTTTCAAGGTCCGACTCACGTTTGGCCAAGAATTACGTAGGTGGCAGCACAGTAATACACCGGGCCAGTTGTGATGCAAACTATGTATCGCTAATGTCAACGTGAGTCTGCCGAGAAACACCGAGACAATGTGTAAACTGACTCATCTGCATCAAGAATGCCTCGAAGCTGAATGGGTCATACCATAGCCAGACACGGCCGCCGTAGCCGATACAAGCATTCATGGAACACACGATCATGCAGCATATGAACCACCAGGTCTTCCGTTTGAACCCAAGTACCGCATGCACGACACCCCCTAGACCAAATAGGACTACGAAGGTGATGTTGGCAGCGAGAGACGGCCGATATCCGTAGACACTCCACTCGATGGGACAGGTATCTAGCGTACAGGTAGCATCGGGCCCGAAGGTGACCACGCCGGGAGGCAGAGACATTTCGATACCGTGTCTAAACTGACGGGAGAGTGGAAGGGCTGAACAGAGGGAACCTGAATGAAGAAGAATCTGACGAGCGAAAATGACAAGCCAATATCGGAAGAGGTGATGTCGCTAAGAGCTCCGATCATCAATGAAAGTGCAGTAGTGTATGTCTGCAAGAACGCCTACGATGTCACGGTCGCCTCTACTATTTAAATGATAGAACCGGGCGCCATTTACACCGAATCTATCATGACGACCGAACCCTACTGAGCCAACAGCCTGATATTGGTTGGCCTTGTGTGGCTGATGCCTAATCAATATGGGCCAATGTACCGCAGCATCTCGACGGCAAAGCAGTCGTAAAACTCTATGAACAACTGTTACACCTCGCTGAATAGAACGATAACCTATATTATGAAGGGTTTGGCGGTTTACCGAGGTCGAGCCCTAGCGAAGCCGCCGCTATTGACTGACGCTGGATAGGAAGCTGTCGCTAACTTGCGGCGGAGCTCGCATTCGCACGCATGCGTAACAAACGCTCGCATTCGGCAGGCGCAGCTGCATGAATGCGATTGGGGCCCCAATCTTGGCAGTAAAAAAGTCGCCGTGCGCGTTGCTTTACCGAGATACCTACTCATTGCAGCGAACTTGTTATCTACATGCTGTACATATGGGCTGTTTTGTAACGATAGGTGGCCGTTAGCACCAAGAACATACAGCTCTTTTGGTAGCCTCTGGCGTAGCTGACACGAAATATTACTTGGGAGATACTGAAGCAGCATCTTGGCGATAAGAGTAAGGGATTCATCAGCTCTTGCATCTTGTTGTTATATGCATGCTCATAGTTAATAGAATAGGTAGAGGAGTAAAGAATACCTAATGCAAGTGGCTCTTTATCACAGGATCCTCGTTCTGAAGGTGATGGGTAGCCAGGGATATTTGTTGTCCTTTCGGTGCGGCCAAGGCTACGCCTGCTGTTGTCGCTCGAAAGCCACTTAACCTGACCAGGTTGCTCTTTGCCCGAGAGCCTTGACTGTCGTCAAAATAAACTTTTCGGGAGATATATGCTTAGGCCTAACGCGGCCAAGTTGAATTTTGTAGTTTACTTTAACGTTAAACAGAAAGTTTGCACCTAGATGTCACTTATCATATCTCGAGATTGGCAATGGAATGCGTTTTGTCCCTCGCAGATAGCCCTCTTGTAAAGGATACGGCAAAGAGTAAGGGAAAAGGTGGGTTATCTCTTTAATGTAGTAGCTAGACATGATATACCGTAAAAAGCTGCCAGAGGGAAAACGACACAAGTGTTGGTCAAAGTTATTGAAAATGTACAGTTGCTTGTCGAATTGTTTGCCCCTTTATTAAGCGGGCTTCTTAAGCAGGATATGCTAAAGCTTTTTTCTGTAAGGACATCTATCTCTATCAAGGTAACGATGATTGCAATACCAGCAAGTTAGGGGGGCAAAGTTGAATTGGCGGCGATACTTTCGAAACCCGGTGCATACTAGAAAATTTCCGGAAAAGTTTAGTCCAATTCTTCAGGCCATTGAACCTGATGAAATACACGCAAGTTACGAGTGTCATCCGTAGTCGTTACTAGAGAAAGTATCATTACCAGAGCCCTTGGGGGAAGAGCCACTAATACATAAAGCCACAGCTTGTGGGGTGTCCCAGCCACCTGGATTACCAGCCACATATCTCCGTAATCCGACAGAACCACCAGCCCCTATTTACAATGTAAGGCTCAATGATGCTCGCCCAGACTCCTTCCCCGAGTCAAATTCAAACATAGCACTATCCGGGTCTTTCTGTGCCCCGGGGCTATCTATGGGGATTGCATAGGGGCCATGACGTGTATGGGATTCATCAACTGAACCGAGTCTAAACCCATCGAGGTAAGCCAAGGCTCCTTAAAGGATGATTAACAGCTGACCTCTATACTACACACTCCAAGAAGGTTTATGGTTTTAGTTATAACGAATAATGGACAAGTGAGGAGACAATTCTCACAAGGGGAAAGAAGAACAGAAAAAAGCCTTCCGTCTTGTAGTAAAATGTACTGCGGGGTAGATATAACCACTATTCAAGTGACTCAAGTCGACTCATGACATAGTATTGCTCACAGGTGCCAGCAATCGAGCTATCATAATCCCTAAGCGCGTCTTCGGTTATGCCTCCGCCCAGTTTCAGGACTTGAACCCCAATATCCGTTGCTACGGGGTTTTTGCCGAACTCTATGATTTTGAAATATTTTTCTCTGTGGTCCTCTATATGAGAGAATAGCATGCCATATGGTCTATGCGGTTCCGATATGGCATCTTTATCATCCACTTTGTAGATCCAACTCCCGCAGTCTTCAGGTTTAGGCGTTTCTTCCTCGCAGTCGTATGCAATTGTGGGATCGCAAATGGCAACCCGGAAGGTTCCATTATCGAAGCGAAAGTTTTCCTCGTGGCAGTAGTGATCCGAAGTGCTACAATCCCCCGAATAAAAGCGCATAGAGTGACCTTTAGTCGTTTTAATTACAAGGTTGATTTCATTGTCATCACTCAGGTCTCCTGCTCCTTGCAGCGTTATTTTGATCGGCTCGATGCTGATGTCGTTTTCTTCGGTGAGATGATATACTACTTGCATTGAAACCTGCTGGATTTTCTCTTCATGGCCACGATACAGGTCTACATGTAATGCGATCAGGACGTAGGCGAAAGTTTCGCTATCATAGGAAATCTGCCCAATGATCCTCCCCGGCTGAGGAGAATTACTTTCATTTATCGGCGGGCTCGAAAGGCGATGGCAGTTGTAATGGGAGGTACCGTCATGATGACGCCATTTTCTCGCATGAGGAGGTTTCGCTGTCAAGATATAGTACGTTTCTTTGTAATGGACTATGCCACCACCCGTGACTAGAATCCGCTCATGTATATCGGGGTCTTCGAGATAAAGGAGCTGTGGAAGGTTCCAAATCGGCTCATTATCGTTCTCATGGATGGAGCGGGCAATAGTATGCGGCATAGTGTCGGTCTGATCTTGCCGCGCGAAGAGATTCAAGCTAAAGTGTTTTGATGAATCTGCTGTTAGAACACAAATGAAACCGGTCGATAGAAGCAGACGGTTTGTAAATTTTATAGCCAATGTCAATCAAGTAGCCGGGTGAGTCAACTTCCAGGTAAGCGAGGTGTGGTCTAGCCAAGCCCCTTTATCTTGGGAGTCATATGTTGGTTGTACCAACGGTACTCGCGTAATGTCCTTTGTTTGTCTGATTTCAGACAGCCAGTGCAAAATTGTCGCCAATGTTGGTTGGTGGACTGTTTATTTGTGTTTGTTGGTCAGTTTATGACTCAGATTTTCGCCACTCCCCTGGAATGGAATAACCGACAGAAGCTCAAGTGTTGCGTGATCCCGCAGGGTTGGCTTGTGGCTGTTGGGTACACGCATTCTGATGTAGCGTAGTCTCTCTAGTTAGAGCAGGGCATCAGAGAAGGCATATTTATCCACCGGCGAGCGAATCGGCCACGACCCAATGTGGACTGCCGGCCACTTGCCCACGCATTCGAGGGCTATGCGCAGTAAATCCTCGTTCCAGGCTGGCCCTCTGGGATCGACCGATTCCTGTAGATTCTTTCACTTGGCTGGGCTTAAGCCGGTGATATATTTTATTATCGGCCAGCGGCATGTTGGTCTTTATAAGGAAAGACTGCTCCCGGAGGATCTCGGGCTCAGTGAGATACCGGTCCATCTCGACAACTTGACTCGTCCGCTCGTCGAAGAGTTTGGATACAACTATCCCCGTGGATACGTAGAGGGTCAGGCCACAGATGGACTCCGATAAAGCCAGTTCGGGGTCCATTGTGATGACGCGGTACTCCCGCCGTCCTTCGAGTCGACAAGCAAGTCCATTGTCTCGTCGTCGGATATATGCAAGGAGTTATCCAAGCTATCGCGCCCTTCTTGGGAGCCGATCAGGACCTTATCGATCTTGAACTTGGTGAGATGAGCGCTGACTAGCGCATCAATTTGGCCCCGCTGGTTGCCTTCATCGAGGTGGGTGACCGGGATCCTTGGATTCACGTCGGGCACGGAGATGACGGTCGGCGGGTCGAGAGATGCGCAGCTAGACAGACGATGGTCAAGGGGATCCGGGACGGCTGAGCCATCTCGAATAGGGATCCAAAGAATAATTCCCCATCGACCGTCGCCCTGAGCTCCACATCCACCAGCAGCGTGGTGCGAGGGTGCAGCTTGTTCGCCTGGGCCTGGACCCAGCTCGAGAAGCTCTTGTAGCTACTCAGAACTAAGGGACCCTGGCCTAATTGGGTAGAGACATGCTCTCTGATCCACGGCGCGTTTGGCCAAGCATGTACGTCGAGTTGTAGGCATTTACAGAGGCTTTTCGCATCGCTAGGTCGGGCCAGCACGTACACTACGGGTCCGATCTTGCCGCTTTGGAACATGTCAATAACATGAGCCAAAAGCGAAGTACTCTTTCCCGAGGCGTGTGCGGCATGGATATAGGCGGTCGAGGTGGCATCGCGGCCTTGGCTTTCGGTCAGAAACGTCTCGATCTCGGACTGCTTCGCACGCCACGCGGAGATATGACTGATGGGAGCTTGGGCGTTGTCACTCATCTTGGAACTAGGCTGTTGTTGTTGGTCGTGGCGAGTGTGTTGGGTGGAGGCAGGAGCCAAGTTCAATGCTGGTTCCTCTGCCATAGAAAAAAATATCTCGGTCTACGCAATTCAGCTGAGGGCCAGGTGAAGTAGTAGAACCAAATTTCTATATTATATTCTATTCACGTACATAATCCAGTAAAAGCAAATATTCTATCGTATCTTGGTTCTGATTCTTTCCAAATAAGTTCATTGATCATTCCTCTCCGTTTCTACGCTCTGTTGATTTACTTCGCCTGGGCAAAAGTTGACTACGTGGACAGAATCGTGACCATCCCCACCTTCGACACAGGCAACCACGACGACAACGCGATGGCTTCTAACGAACGCCCCAACTTGGCCGATGTCCGAAACCAGCATTACCTCAATCAAGATGTACTACTAGCGTACCAGTATCCCGCAACGTATTCTGAGCTGGACATCGAGGTTAGGAAGCACGCTGTGCGTGATATGAACGGCTTGGATGTCTTGACCGTGGTTATCCGCCAAGCCTACCTTCAGCTAAAAGAGGAGTACCGAGGCATGGAGCCAGAGGAGGGAGAGCCCATCCCTGACGACCTTGATGAGATCAGAAGGGACGAGGCGCGCTTCCCGCTCCTCTTACTTGCCTGGGCCGATCTGGCGGATACCGAAGTCTGCAGACAAATGCAGAATATCATACGCCACGATATCGTTGACGCCTTCCTGCAGGACGGCTATCCCGCAGCCACCACCGGCATGGCCTTCAGAGCGCTCACCGAGAGCGACATCATGCTCGAGACGCTGTGGAAGCGCCGCCCCTTCCAGCTGTACCGCCAGCCGGTTCTCTCGCAGCCGCTGGACAGGCCCGAGACGTGGAGCATCGTGACACACCCGCCGCCGCCGAGCGAATGGGCGAGAAGCAGCCTGGTTACATGGAACTGCCGTGGCAACCTGGGCGGCTTCATCAGCGCTAAATTCGGCTGTTTCACGTCTCGAGGGGACAATAGGCGGTACTACTACCAATTCAACGAGCCAGCTGTCATCCGGGTCCTCTGCCAGGTCCCCAAGGACAGCGACCCGGCCTACAAACCCCCGACCTTCAACCATATTCGTACTATCAGGATCAACGGAGCGGTGCTGACCTGTACAAGCGCCCCAGGAAAGGACGTCAAGCTGAGCCGATTCCAGGAGTCGCTCTACAGCGTGATAGCCGTCGTCCGCCTCAGAGACGATGAGCAGAAGCACGACTTGATCCGAACGTACATGGTCGACGGACCCAAAACAAGTGGCCCGGCCGACTTTGCCTGGCAGCTGGACGACTGGAAGTTCGGCACGCCTGGCACCTCGTACATGGTGTACTACTCCTTGGCGAACGATAGGCAGATGACCAAGCCGGCCAGCAGGCTCCACCGTCTGGCTCCAGAAGTCCCCAAGAGGCCCAACGACTGGGAACTCAAGTATCAGAAGATGATGGGGGTTGTGAATACATAGCAGCGAGTCCGGCACGGTAGCTGGAGACTTGCTATCTTTATTTGTAGCTTAAATAATGTGTAATATTAAGTGTTCAAACATTCATACTAGACCTCTGAACTCTTGACATGTATGGGGAGCACTGGAATTCTGCCTATTTATTAAAACCCCTAGCGCAACGGCTATTTCCAATTCCCTTCTAGACCTGAAACTATTGCAACGTACCTAAGTCCTTGAGGAGCATATCGAATCTCCGAGAGTCAAGAAAGCTACGGCCCATGCGGATATCATCACGCTTGTTGAATCATGAACTGAAGTAGGCTAATACATATGTAGGCACTGAGTCTTTGGAAACAAAGCCGACCGTACATATCGTCGACCGCATTGAACCCTTAGAATCTGATCCCAGGTTTCGTCAGGCGTGTTGAAGAATAGGAGGATGGGCTGCCGAGCATTGAGATACTATGGATCCCGACCATTCGGGACACCCTAGGTGCCGGGACCGCAATAACTAAATTCCGCCATATAAAAGTTACCATATTTAAATAATAATAGAAAATTAATAACTTATTTAAAATAAAAATAAAAATTACCGTTTAATAGTATTTCTTTTAATTAATTTGTTAGTTTATTTGGCATTTTAATTATTTTATTAGAACGAGTTTATTTTATAGGTGTAAATAAAACTTAAATAAAGGAATTTTTTTCGGAATTTTTTTTCTCGGAATTTTTTTTTCTATATTATTTATAATAATTATAATTTTTTTAAAGTATTATTTATAGCTTTATTAGTTTTTTAATTTTTTTTTTAGATTTTTTAAAGTGTTTAAAAGTTGTCACGTATTATAAGGGTTAAGGTGGCTTAGCGACTTAATTCCTATGTATTTTATATAATATTAAAATAAAGGAAAAAGGAAAGAATTTAAGCTAAAAGGTCGGCCGAGAAATTTACTATATATGTTAAGTGTGAGGCTTAAGCTGTGATTACGTAATGCGCATAAACCACACTTTAAATCCCGTACTTAATCCTTATGTTATAATAAAAGTGTTAGTTTAAATTAAAAACTCGCTATTTTTTTCTTTTTAGCTTTAAACGTTTAACTTTTTTTTTAAACATTTAATTTCTTTATGTTTTAATAATAAATTTATATTTAACTCTTTTACATAATTAATAAACTTACGGATTTTATAATTAAAATTTAATATACGTTTTTTAATTAAATTTTTAATTTAATACTTTATAATTAATATAAAAATTATATTTATATAAGCTTATTAAAATTTAGTTTTATTTACCTCCTTTTTATTTTTTTAAATTTTTAAATAACTTAAAGCTTTTTTTTAATATTAGCTAGGTTTTTATAACTTTAAAGCTAAAGTAAATATTTTTTATAATAAAAGTTTCACTTTTAATTTAAATATAAGTCCTTATAAAATTTAATTTATTTACCGGAACTAAATTAATTTAATAGTTATATTTTTTAAAAGATTTTAATATCGGCGTTTAAGCTAATTAAAAGGATTATTATTTAATAGTTAAAGGCTATAAGAAATATATGTTAAAAAAAGTAAAAGAAAATATTATATTTAAAGTAAGTAGTTATAAAGGTATTTTAGTTAAATAAAGTTAGTTATATACTTTAATATTAGCTTATAATAAATTTAAAAGAAATCGGAAAAATATAAAACTAATTGAAATAAATAAAAAATCGAATAAATTTACTATTTTATAACTTTTATATTTATCAAAAATAATTAGCTATAGTTTTATTCGGTTATTAATAAAAGGTTTAATTTAAAATATAAATATTTATTTAAGCTAGTTAATAGTAATTTTATTATTAGTTTAACTTTTTTTAAGGTAATATAATATTAAAGAGCTGTTTTTAAAAATTGTTTTATAAATTAGGTTATTTAAAGCTTTTTACCTTTAAAAATAATACCTGGTTTAAAAGTAACGCTAATTACGCTAACGCATTTAAAAAAAAAGGTTTATATATAGCTTTAAAGGCTTTTTAAAAACGCTCGTTTTATTATTAAACTGCTTAAAACTAAACAATCGAGACTTAAAGCACGTAATTAATATTTTAACGTTAAATTTAAATAATAAAAGCTTATATATTATATATAGCTATTAAGCTACCCTTATTTATATTATAAATTAGCTTAAAAAAATAAAATTATATTTACTTTTTTAAACCTAGAAATATTAGTTAATAGCTTTTAAAATAAACGAATTAAAACGTAAGGCTTTAACTTTCTATTTAATTTTAATTAATATCGAAAGATTACGTTATATAAAGCCTTAAGTCTAGTTTTTGCTTAGGAAAGTTAGAGTATTAATTATAACGTATATGTTACGGCCGAATCGGGACTAGTTAGGACTGGGGTTAAGATTAAGATTAAAATCAGGATTAAGTGAAGTACGCAAACGCTGTAATCACTCAGATGACTAAGCTACCCCACCTTGCGTACATAGTGATTTTTAACAGGCCTTATTAGGCTTGCTTTTTTTTTTCCTTTTTTCCCCATGTTAATAATTTTACTAATAATATAGCTAAATCTTAAGCCCTGTCTTTTATAGGCGTATACCCCGTAATAATATATAATAATACGTATATTTAAATATAAAAAAGCATAACTTAATATTTTTTAATTAAAAATCTATTTAATAAGCCGTTTTTTTTATTATTTTATAAAATAATTGTTATAATTAAATTTAGTTGCTGATATTTTGCTATAAATACATATAAAAAAGGTCGATTATAAAATACCTTATTTTTAACTTAATATATAAACTAATAAATTATTTTTTTAAATATTTATAACAGTTATAGCTATATTTATATTTATATAAAAGGGTATTATAATCGGGGTTTATAATATTAAAATATCTAGGGTTAAAATTAAAGTAAGTGGAAAAACGATATATACGCGAAAAAATATCTTATTAATAGTTTTAATTAATTACTTTCCGTTACTTAAAAAAATTTAGAAAAAATATATATTAATATTTATATAATTATTTAAAGCTATAAAAACTCTCGTTTTATTATATTAAATTATGGCTAAGAAATGTGTAAGTAAAAGTGGAGGGTTTTATATGATGATCGCTGATTTTTGCGGTCCCGGCACCTAGGGTGTCCCGAATGGTCGGGATCCATGGTATGAAACCAGGATGGTCAGGAACTAATGGGTGATGGTACAGCTGGTTCCCGCGCTAGACCACCTGTTACAACTATGAGGTTCCAGGGCGCCAGTGACATCCACAAGACAACAAGGTTCCATTGAGTCAGGGCTTAGCATACGTATTCAGCTTTTCGCATAATATATACTGACCTCTATCCTATAGTTATGAGGCAAGTAATATGAGTCCTTCTTGAGTAGCGTGCGGGACCAGTAATTATGGTGCTATGATATAACGTTTAAGTGGAGGTGGCTATACAGGTCTGCATGTAGCTCTATATAACTTATCATGTAAAGAAATAAAGTGAATATGGTTGTCTTATGGCAGCGAGCAAGATATCTGTAACCCGCACATCTACCGGCGAGCAAGATGTCTGTAACCGCTATATATATTGGCGAGCAAGATGTCAGTGATTGCCATATATTCTAGCGAGCAAGACTTGCATACAAGCCAAGTAGGTATATTTTAAGTTCTGTCATGTATACTCGTCTTAATCATCTGTGGCTGACTCTATTTACGTTATTGTATGTCAGTATGATAATCTTTTATTACGTTACAATCACTAAATCATATAGCAAGCAAGATTATCGCAATTGGCATAAGAAATAGCGAGTAACATCTTCCCTAAGACAACACTCGCCAAAGATAAAAGTCGGATGGAAAAACACCGCTGCTTTGAGCCTAGTGGTTTTCTTCTTCTTTTTGTACAGCTTTGTTGGCTAAGTAACATATGTGGTGATCATTCAGAGCAATGTTCGGTCATGGAGCAGGGCCGGCGTAACGAGGCATACACCCAGTGATGTTTCGGTCAGTGAGACCGAACGAACATTAAGATACTCTTTATACAGATCGACGTAGGCCTGTATGTAGCTACCAGAAGCAAGCATTGCAGAGATTCTTAGATGATCATCTTATATTGCAGATAACTCTAGACAGCGAACATATAATGCACGAGCAAGGTCTTTGGTAGGCTCATATAAACTAGCGAGCAAGATCTCAGACTGCTATGTTGCCGTAAATGAACGTTCTATGATACACTTTAGTCACATATCTCGTTTCCTGATCAATATTAAGGAGCCTAACAATTGTTCAAAGCCGGTTGTAAGTTTATATGAGCAGCGGTGAAGTGCGAGCAAGATATAGGGTGAACTTATATATATGAGCTAGCAAGATAATTATAAGCTTTAGATTAACTGGCTGGTAATCTTACCTGATACCCTTCACTAGGCAGCGAGCAGTATCATCATTGTAGGGTTTATATTATCTAGCGAGCATAACGATTGCGGTGTATGAACCAGCGAGCAACATTATCCTGCGACTCATACCAACGAGCGAGCAAGATCTCCTTGACTAACGCAATCGGGTTTTATAATAACGCTACCTGGCTTTTCAAACCTTTTGGCCCCTATCTCTTATGGTATGTTATACAGTTAAGCGTTATGACCGAGATTATATGTATAAGCCATTATTATTAACCGTGGGATTGAGGCACGGAGCTACTTTTCATTGGTTCTTTATGCTGGCCTAGCTGGCCACGACATTGGGTGGACTACGAAGTAAGAAATCTCACACCGAGTGTAACGTTATCCTAGGCGAAAGGGCCCGATGGCGGAGATTGTAATAACTTTATGACTCGCACTATCGGTTATAGTATAATATGCCAAGCAGACCGTGATTATGTTTCGCCTTATCGACGATGTTACATTGTCGCATTGCTCCCGGCGGCTATATCACGATACTGCCTACGTGGCATGTCTATAGCGGCCGTAGGGTAACAAGTGGAATTGACTCTAGTATATCTCTAGCTGCTCTCCCGACATATCCTAGTCGATATACTAGTGGTGGGTAATGAGTTGAGTTCTAGTGGGAGCGGAGGATATTATATGACTAGCGATACATTAGCTCTTCTTTAATAATAGCCATGTGCGGCATAGACATTCTATGTTCTATGGATACACCCAGAAGTCGACAAGCTTATCTTGATTAGCGATCACAGTTTGTTGTTTGTCTACCGGCATTTTATGGATTATGCTAGTTTTAATGCGACCTTGTAACTAAAATTTTGAAATAGACTTAAGATCCACTAGACCTCAGGTTTCACGATAATTAACGGGCGTGCATTCTACATGTTAAACTTCAAAGTCATAGAGTAGTTATTGCGTCAGTCTAAGGCGGCTTTAAGTGGTCGTGGAATAGCAAAGTATCGTGGTAGTCCCAAAGTACTGAAAATGGCGAAGCAATTCCAGTGCCCTAAAAATGTCTACGAGTCTACGACTGCGGGAGCCGGCCAGCAGATTTCACGTTAACAAGTTAGTCACAATCACAGCATCGCCGGAAAAAACTATTACACACAATAGGATTGATTTAATTCCTATATACAAAGGTGCTTACTTGATAAAAAACCCCTATTCTTTCAAGGATGGCATGTCCAAGCCAGGAACGAATACGGGGCCAATCTCCTGTCATCGCCCCGGATGAAGACAGGTAGATTAGAAGGTCATGCAGTCCCAGGAAGCACGTACACACAGCAAAAAAGCCAAATATCACCTCATTAAGGTGACCCTTTAGGCCGGAGGTGCATCCGACTTGGCCATGAAGTCGTCCATCTCGGCATCCAAGGAGGAGAGGAGCGCCGCTTCTTCTGATGCTGTGCGCAGCTTGCTATCCTTCTTCCAGATAGCATCGATGTCCGCAATGGCCACGTCAGACCCTGAACCGCCACCGGCATTGCCCTTCCCTTTGTTCTTCCTTCCCCTTCTATTGTTCTTCTTCCCCTGGGGCTGTGGAGCGGGGGCAGGAGTGGCAGCAGGAATGGTAGAAGCAGGAGTGGTAGTGGTAGGAGTTTCATGGGCGGGAACCACAGGAGGAAGGGCAGGAGCATTACCACGAAGGGAAGCACCCTGGGCCCAATTCGGTTGGGCCGCGATACGCTCCCCCGCCATGCGCGCACGTCGACGATGCGCGAGCGGATTCACCGAGGCGAGCGAAAAGGCAACGAGACCGACCGAGCCATTATTGGCGGCTTTGGCCCGCTCCTTAAAGCCCTCGACGGCGTCGTCGAGGTTCTCCTCGTTCGAGGCCATGCCTGTAGTGACACGGGGGCCAACGGCAGCCCAGTCAGTGCTGGCTGGGTCGTTCATGTTGTAGGTGGCCGTAACGCGGCCGCCACGTCGGATGTAACCCACATCCGAGCCTTTGACGAGCTCGGTGGGGACGGTTTTGGCTCGCTTGGCCACCTGATACTCTCCGCTACCATCGTCATCAACGGCGGCAGACGAAGCTGTATCAGCGCGACCGCGCTTGTTGCCCTTGCCTCCATCGATGATCTCGCTGAGGGTCTCGTCGAGGTTGGCCGCCATCGTGATTGTGAACTTTTTCCTTTTGTTGTTGTTGTTGGGCAAGTTCTTGATTGCTGGGTGTGGTGATGGTGGCGTGTTGTGCGAAAGAGAGTATTCTGGTGCGCGTGGGGAGGAGATACGTAGTTTGTGTAACGCGTCACAGAGGATTTAGAAGTGACTTCCCAGTGACAGGAGAGATCCTAAGTAATAATGTAATATATTAACTATTTACTTTTTCTTAATTTTATTATTCATAGTAAATATAATATAATTTTCAGTTATAACTTTATTTTATAAATAGATTTTTACTTAATTTATGGCATAGATTTGAAGATATATAATAAAAAGTTTAATAAACAGCAACACGTTATTTAAAGGTATTCCCGGAAAAAGTGGTTTTCTGTCATCCTTCATCACAACCCCACCGCTCCCTTTCGTAATATTTTCACCACGTCAAATCGCTCAACAAAACAAGCCTCCAAAATGAGCGATCGCGTACTTCGTTCCACCAACGCTGCCAGGGGCACAAAGAGAAAGGCTACTAGCCCCCTGATGATTCTGAGCACGCCACTGGCTCAGCACCAGCTGATGCGGACGCCCCCAACACTAGCGAGGAGGACCCGTTCCTTGATGAGGAACAGGACCCCTTTACAGTGGATGGGTCGGTCGAATCCGATGAAGACTTCACAGACGAATCCGACGTTCCTTTCGCATTAAAGGATACTGGAGGGGGCCGCGGCAGCGGTACTGACAACAAGCAGCGGGTAATCCAGAGTTTCGACAACCTCGGAGCCACTCTTGCAGGTAAGAGACTTCGCACCGTCATAACAGACGTGTCCGAGACCTTGCTTTCGCTGTCCGAGGAGACAAACGCCCGGATTGAGAAACAGGAATCCCACCGTTCTCTTCAAGACTACGTGCGACGTATCAAGCACGTCGAGTTCGATTACAGATGGAGCAAGGCCGACGAACGAGATCTGGTCCAACGTCTGAACGACGACCCTTACTACCGGTACGTCAAGAGCCTAGGGCTACCGGCGGCCGCACAGAATAGCCAGTTTGTGCCCATGTGGAAGAAGATATGCAAGGTGTTGCAATGCGCCCCGACCGACATAGTGGGACGCAAGACCTGTCTGGTGTACGGCGTGAAGACCGTCACTATCGATGGTAGGGAGAGACCCAACCCTAACTGGCACGGCAGGTTCTGTCACAGGCTGCTTGCGGTCGCTCTTGGTGGCCCCTGCGGACGTGACGTGGATCTGTTGGCCCTGTTCATACGCTACGCCGTGGCTTGTCGTCTTAACGACCATGGCCGGTTTCCCTTCCTCGGCGTGCGCGGAGACAGCAACTGTGCCTTCTTGAAGATGATGGCGGCCGGACTGGAGAAGCGAGCCGACTTCAGGCTTTCCGTCGCTCAAGTCCACAAGAAGGTGCGAGGTAGGATGAGGGCCAAGGGCTTTGGTATACCCTGGTACTCCGACGTGATGCGGAACCTGGAGAAGCTCGCGTACAGAGATTCGACCCCACCCAGCCGGACGCGCGGAGAGCCCCTCGAGGTTTATCCTGTGACAACGGAGGACCTGCATAACCTGGAGAAGGCCTTCGACGGGTGCGAGCTGTGCGGGAGGCCCCGGTTCCCGCGGGTGGAGCATACGTTGGCGCTCTTTTCTCACAAGAGGACCGACTTCCCCGAAGATTCAAGCGACATCAGGATGTTGCGCGAGGCCCTATATCTGGCTGAGGAGAGGACCGTTGAGATGCGGCGCCGCGGGCTACATGAGCCCGCAGCTTCGCAAGAAGATGAGTCCGACTCCCCTACCACAGGCCAGTATGATGATGATGGCGGCCCTGACGTAGTGATGGCCGATGCAGACATCCTATCCCCTGGGTCTACCGCCGGTGATGGGATCAATATCCCAGATGCCCTGTCATGCCCTCTTCCGGCGCCCGAAGACCTGCTAAAGGACGACGGACCCGAAGCCGTTCCTTCCGTGCTGGAGGGAGAAGGCTTGGGAGCTCAGTTTGCGGACAGGCCATACTATACCCACAGCTATCGGTCACGGAATCTGCCGCACCTGCCCCTGACTTCGGCACTTCGGCGAACGCTCCCGTTTTTCGGGGATCGGAGGCTGCCGGCTGGAGCGGCTGGGATAATGCTGGGCCTGAGAGTCAATTATTCAGGCCGGGCGTTAGATCCTCTAGAAGACGAGGTAGAGTAGATTGGATAGTGAGCATGTGCTTTTACCTAATACATTTTTATCACGAACCTTTGATCTCGATGTAATCAGTGAGTCCACGTTGCCTACTTGAACTATGGAGGTACCACCAGGTGATCTTTGTAGTAGGGGACCCGGCGCTATTGAGGGTGGGTCTTCGGGTATTTTTACGCGAGCTGCCGTATCGGGCAAGCTGGTTAGTTCTGATTGGACTGTTCATCTGAGGCTGAAGTTTAAATCGAATGCTTGCCAGGATACGCCCCACAGCCCACATGTCGCCATCGTCTGTGTCCCATGGGTGTCAATGAGCAGCACCTCCTCGTGCAAAGGCAGTTGGCCGATCAGAGGTTTCACAGGTCGCCCTGCATCGACTGTCGTCATATTCTCACCTCAGCCACAAGTAACACAAGCCAGCATGGATATCAGATAGTATTATAAGTGTAGCGCAAATACAGTGACTATTTTGGCCAGAGTATGTGGTAGATATGCGGGTCGTTTAGACTCGGCGAGATATAAAAGGGGTTGCTGCCTCTTTCATGACCTCCACGTTGTACTAATTAAACCACTATGCACCTCACTACTTTGTACAATATTGACAATGTCAGGTGATATCTACAGAGAACACAAGCCTAGTGTAATATCAAGTGTGAAATATCCACATTCCACTGTCTAATGCGATGCTGTATCAGCGAAGAAAACCAGTGGCATCAATTGTACAGCCTAGAGACGGGGCCAACATTTTCCCCTCTCCGGAGCGGTTTGCGGAGGCAGGATATCATAAACTCCACGCAGGGGAAAGATTCGCTACGATGGGGGCAACATGTCGCACACATCCTGCATTTCAGGAGGCACCAACCGCAGCAAACGATCTTGTTTCATTGCGACAAGTGAAGTTTGCTCCTTCTATGATATTGTTGCTACCACTGTGAGATGATATGGCATGCTGGAGATAGTCGAACGCGGCAACCGACGTCATTCTATATGTAAGAGTCGCATATGCTCTGGGTCGTATAGGTAGCATCGAGGTTCCAGTCACACCTCAGAGATGCATTGCGAGGCGTAGCTATTCCCCAAGACTAGCAAGACGTATGTTTAGCATTCTATATGGGGCCATTTAGATTCGTCCCCGTTCACGTGTACCGCTTAGGGGATGGGTGAACTGGGTATCTTCGTTTGAGGGCAAGGGGTTGATATGGGTCACATCGTAGCACTGTGTATAGCAGGCAGTTCGCGACTCTGGAATAGCTGAACTAAAAGTCACTCCAAACCCTATTACCCCTGAGTTTCAATGAGGTAACCTTGCGATGCAGCTAGCACGGTATGATGATATGGGAAGAGTACGCGTATCAACGATGACAATTGCAAGGTAGTTGAAGGGTGCCTGGCTTTAAAGCGTAATTCGTGAGGTCGCGGGAGATGTTGCTCGCTGGCTTATATGGACTGGACGTATATCTTGCTCGCGAAGAGTTTCCAACTAGAATTCTTTTACAACCAAGCCGATATTGAATCATGAGGTTGTCTTCATAAACATTCGGATCTATCATAAGTCTGGGTAAATGTAACTGTCTATTTGGGATGGTAAAACTACTTGCTGAGATGTTGCTCGCTGATTTATAAGAGCCCGTTGTAGATGTTGCTCGCTGCTAAACTCCAATACGAATCTTTCTTTCCGCTACTAATCGGGTATTAATCGCTGCAGCTACTGTACTTAAATTCAGTCTGAAAAGTCTCCTAGTACATATCAATGTCTATTTGAGACCATATAATACTGTGTTAACATCTTGCTCGCTAATATACATGACCCCGCCGTAGATCTTGCTCGCAATTAATTGTAATATTTATTCCTGGACCTATAATTAAGTCAATGCTAAGTTTCGGACGTATCTTAGTATGTCACGGGCAAAAGACGGCTGCTATAAAATGTGAATATATATTTTAAAGAGTGAAGCTATTGTTAAGATCTTGCTCGGTGACTTTTATCAGACTGTCGTAGATCTTGCTCGCACTTACACTTTCACCTCATTTCTTTTACTACCAAACGGCTGGTAGTTCCTACTGATGCTTTGATCAGTATTTGTCCCAAGGCAAGTTATAGTGAATGTTAATATCAGGTTGAGAGTACAAAAGCGCTTGCTACAATATTGCTCGGTGATTTATATCGCGTTACTAAGATCTTGCTCGCTTTATATAAGGGCACTTCGTAGGTTCTATATAGATATAATCGTAATGATGTACCGATGTACTGATGTTTGCAAAGAAAGGGGAAGTGTGACATTGTGGTGATTTCGTGTAAATATAAGGGCGCGGATTTCAACTGATTTCAAGCCCTGGATTAGTTATTAGCCTCCCTCCTAGAAAATCGCCTACTTGACATTGGGATCTTGTAGAGAGCTGACCATATGTCATATCGAAGGTCCTTAACCAAATCCCCATCAGACAAATATTAGTTCGCGTAGTTCCTGTCCTTGATGGTGTGACCACGCCTCACCGTGCATAATACTGTCGACGTATGCGCATGAAATGAGCTTGAAGTTACTTCCGTTTCGTCGCATCACTACTGGGAGCCCTAAGCCAGAACACAACGCTATTTCATCTCCAGGTTTGATAGGCCATGTTGCGATGCCGATGCGACCTAGCTTGGTTTTGAAAACAGTCATATACCGTATTCTGCTAATGCAGTCGAAAATTGACCTTCGAACGGGATTCTGGGAAATGCGTCGCAATATAGCGTATTCCTGCGAATGTTGTATGTCAAGTAACACCCGCCCCTTAGAGTCACTAAGGGAAAAACTCTGATCAAAAATCCAACCATCGTCTGTTTCTGTCTGCTCATCTTCAACGATATTGTCAAGAAGCACTGCAAAGAAATCTCGAGCTCGGCGCTCCCCAACATCTAGATCTTCGAGGCCAAGCTCCGGAGTACTATTGTAATCTCCTCGTTGACTCAACAAGGCACAGTAAAGGGCAAGTATAGACTCCTTGCTTGCTGCAGAGAGGTTTGTACCCAGGGCAAATGTCACAAAGTCGCGAAGAACCTTGACATTCCAGAGAAAAAGAATAGCAGCGCTATACTCTGGTTGTTGTTTGAGCTTCTGCATTACAACCTGATCCAGAATTGGAGAGTTTCTGTTCCAATGCGTATATTCTTCTGGCTTCCCAAGCCGTTCGTCAATATGCATGTATGATAAAGATGAGCGGCTAATTATCTCATCGACTTTAAACCCTTTGAGGGCCAACATCGACGAACCTTCCAAAAGGCGGAAAAGAGGCTGTGAGTTCTCTACTGCATAACAAGGACCCGCAGTTGGTCCGATGCTATGTCTTGAAGATGACCAGTCTGGTACCCAAGACGATCGACTTGGCAGCGATCCTAGGCCATCAACCTGCCGTATGAGATCGAGACTTTTTGTTGCGGCCATCATAGCAACTAATGTTTCCCGATAGACCGTAGCTACGGGCTTGTTGTAATCCGGTGTTGGCACCGCTATACCAGAATCCCTCAGAAGACCATACAACCCAAACGCCTTGTCTCTTGGGTCCGTGGCTTTTGAATATTTCACTTCCCCGATAAAGGAGGTTAGGGCTTTGTCGAGCTGTGCTCTACCAGCTTGGGATGATTTCAAGAGCCTTTTCCCGAAGATTTGAATGCCGAAGAGATTCCACAGAATACCCATCGCGGCCCCAACACTATGGTATCCCCGTTCCTTCATAGATGAGAGGATTTCTCTGACCTCGATTATAGCAGGTACCGATACTTCTTGTTTACCATAGACCATAGTTGCTTCTTTACTAAGCACCACTTCCTGAACAATCCACAGTCTTTTGAACCAAGGCAAGCAAACCAAAGTTTCATTGATGCCTAGATATCAATCAGCCAAGGTTCAATAATTTTAAAATAATTTAAACGTGAAGTATAGGCAAGAGACAAGTTGACTTACTTGCAGCAGTTACATCATTTTCTCCCTCGTTCAACTCTTCTGCTACTCGCAGAAGTTGGGTTTCTTTCTGGTGGAAGTCACTAGGGAGTGTGGCTTCTGCGAGTCTGACCAGCCAAGAGATATTTTTAACATGAAATTCGCGGCTTCGTATCCTGGCTTGTTCAATCGGCGGACTCTCGTTTTCCAGCCATACCAGGGTTCGAAAAGCTCCTTTATAAATGTCGCCCATGATTTGCACTTGGTGGCCTCTCTCCTCGGGGTTTGATTGGTCAATGCAGATTGCATCAATCCATATAAAACGCTTCGAGTTATCAGCTACTGGGCGAAATCTTCTCATGGCAGATTCGCAGTTTTTAGTCACACCAAGACGCTGTCCATTGCAGAATACTGTCTGACTCAAAGTCTGACCACCCCAACAATAAGACAAGGCTTCATAGGCAGGCTCTTGGTCATATAGTGATCTCTTAACCAAATCACAATGAATAGCGGACTCGTGGTCACTGCTGCCATGTAGTCGAAGTATCCGAAAAGAGTCTCTAGTGCCGATGTCATCATACGTGTACTGCATTGTTACGAAGCACTTGTATCATGCTAAAACTGGTGATTCAGATCTGACTCGGGATGATAAAATTGGTTATATATGTGATTCACAATTGTACTGGTGAAAATTATGTCTTTGGACTAAATAAAAGCTAGGTGGGTGACACTAATCATCCCCGGGCCATTTGCCTGGCATATGTAAAGGGAGGGAGCTTCGGTCCACGCTAGATAGTTGGGAAGAGCAAGTATTTATAGTTCTATTATATACTAGCTATGCTGCCTACCAATGATAATCTGATGGCTTCTGCTCTTCACTCTGAACTAGCCTATTTCATTACAAAAGGTATTCTGGTATCGAAGGAATGGGTTTGGGGACTACCCTTCTTTTAGCTGCTATGTAATGCAGCTTGTCACAGCTTATCGTCAACCAATAGATACAAAGACGCCACTTCTGAAACCTGCACGGAGATCAGTTATTGCTGGCTCAGTGGTGGCAAACACTTGACATAAATGCTTCTATACGGCTATGCCTGCAAGATGCTTAAGAACATTGATTCCCAGACTTATTAGATTGTAGTTTCAGGATATCTAATTGGATTGCGAGTTAGATCTGGAGCATCATCCGTTACACTCTGGTCACCGATCAGTCCTTGTTTAGCAGCGAACACTAATGGTACTGTAACAATTGTAATCAAGCGCCAATATTTCAGCTCCGTGGGATATCGGCACAAGGTGCGCATTGTAACATTATCATCGTCCTACTTTTCTCAGGCTGCAATAAAGTACTTGCGGCGGTATTGTTTCCTTTACGTATGTTTATGCTTATCTTCCAATCATGTAATATAGCATTATCATCATTTTCCCTAGATATTGTATTTTGCTCCGACTATGCTGCCTTGTTTCGCAATGAACCAATCACGCGCTATAACCACGCCAGGCAACCTGCATGAGACAACCTGTGGTTTACTCACCGAAACTGATTTCGCCACGCACTTGCTTGGAGGCAACTGATTCGCTAGCGTTAATTGTTAATGCACCTGTGACGGCGTGGCCACAAAAGCATGTCTAATATCAAGGTCGGCTGTCAGGCCTGCAGCCGTACACACTCTCGGTGGCGTAGCCACAGGTTGTCACGGCACAGGGCCTGTGGGGTGCCCTACAGCTCCCTAAGCTCCCTATAGCTGCAGCATACCCCACTAACCCCTCACACGTAACCTGCTTAGTCAGATAGCTTAGATAACCAGGTAAGGAGGTTTTTTCAGGTCAGGCTGTTATATAGCAATTAGCTGACCTTTTACTCCTCACCTTATAATTTTATAGTAATATATATTTATTATTTAGCACGCGCCGCTTTTTTCCTTAAGCCGTTATATAATTATAAGGTTTTTAAGCGTTAAATTTAGCTAATTTTATTTATTAAGTCATTATATAATATTTAACACTTTATTAACGCTTAGCTTTTTTTTTATTAAGCGTTTATAATACTTTTAATTTTATAATAATAAGGTTTTTTTAAATTATTTTAAGCAGTTAATTATATACATTAATAATTAATAGCGTTATTTTTAAAATCGTTAATTATATTTATTAATAATTAATTAAGCTAGCTATTTTTATCGGTACGTTATTAAAATTTTCTTTATAATAAGCTGTGTTATAATAAGGAATATCGGCGATTATAAGCCGATATAATAATATAGCTTTAAAAAGCTAATATAAATGCTCTCGAGTTATAGCGATATACTTTTTTGATTTTTTTTCTTTAGTTAAAAAATAAACACTTATTTAATATTAGAAAATTACATTTTAACATAATAGCTTTTTATATATTTTTTAACTTAATAACTTTTAAATTATATTAAAATAAATTAAAATATTAAAAAAAACTTTAAAATAGCCCCTTAATAATCCGGAGATACCGTTAATAAAATACGCGAAAGCATTAAATATTTAAGTTTATTAAATTTATACCCGTCTCGAAAAAATATATATAATATTAAAAATAACATTAAAAAATAATTCGGAAAAATAATAACTAAAACGAGCGGCTTATAAATAAAGATTAAAAAAATAATAAAATAAATTATTATAACGTTAAGCAGTTTTAAAAAAACGGTTATGAAAAAATCTCGATTTATTAATTATATAAAACTTAAATATAATAAAAAATACTTTCGCGTAAAACTCTCGGGTTTTTTAAAAACTTTAAAAATAACTAGTTTAAAAAAATGTAAACTTTTAATTAAATAACGCTTAAATATTTTTAATACCCGTTTTAATAATTGCCGTAGCCCCGGTACTTAAATATAAATTATTATTATAGCCCGAAAAATTTAAAGGCAAGCGTAATTATTATTCCGTATAAAAGATAGTAATAAAATATAAATTTTAAAAAGATACGGAATTTATAAAAAAAAATTAAAATAAGTAATATAATATTTATAAGCGGCTTAAAAATAGCGTATAATATTATAATAAAGCAAGGGATTACGGGTATTAGCAGCAGCTTAAAAGCCACTAAAAGCCCCTTAAAGCCACGTTATAAAGCACTTCACAGGGTATTTATAGGGCACTCCATAGGGCAATTTACAGTGGATCACATACCTATATATAGCTGACTTTTTCCCTTACATTTTCCTCACCAGATTGTCACACATAGTCACAAATAAACACATAGTCACAGATAATCACATAGTCACACATAAATAGCTTTAATAGCTATATACACTTATTTTCAACTTAATATATTTCACTTTCGCTTCACCCCGACACCTTATCTTAAGATAATATATAATAAAGTTATATTATATTATAAAAAAACCTAATAAAATATATAATTTAATATTTTTTTTAATATTTATTAAACGTTTATAAAAATTATAATAAAGCTATTAAAATAAAAGGTAAATTATATGAATATTATTAATCCGTTAATTAAATTTTTATATTTTTTATACTAATTTCAAGTAATTATTAATAAAAATAAAGGGTAATATATAAAATAATAAAGTAAAGCTTATATTTATTAAAAAAATAATTAATAATAAATTTAAAAATGCGTTAATTTTAATAGCGTTATTAAATATTTATTAAAATTAGGTTTATTAAGTAATAAATATTATAGCCCGATTTAAAGGGTCGTTATTTTATTATAATAAAAATAACTTAAAACGCGGGATTATATTATTTAAATTACTTTTTCCGGGCTTATTATTTTTTACCCTTAATTACCTTAAAACTAATTATAAAAGCGATATATTAAACGGCTTTTTTTTTTTTTTACGTATTATATCTTATGCCGCTTTTGCGTTAGCTATTGTTATGGGGCTAGTGTGTTATGGCATATATATATATCGCTTGTTTTTTTTTTTTTACTCTCAAATAAAATATATATAGTTCGGACGGCCTTATCGCCGATAATAAACATATCTTTCCTTTCGATTAATTGCTGTTATATGTGACTTTTTTATTTTATTACCTTAATTACTTCCGATTAGTTAAGTTATAAAGTGGCACCTCCTTTACTCCGATACTTTATCCCAAGATATTTAGCTTTTCCGGATAGGCTTTAACTTTTTCGCTTTTTTGATTAATCGAGAAAAATAGTTTAAATAAAGGCAGCAGTAAGATAGGATTAAAAAAAAAGGACTTTAATAAAACCCCTAAAACCATTAAACTAACCGAACTTATAAAAAAGAAGTATTAATTAAAAAAAAGAACTAACGGTAAATAATTATTTAAAATAAAAAAGTAATGCTAAAAATAAATAAATTAATAAAGAGACTTATAAGAGATTTATAATATATATTAATAAGCTAGTAATATAGAAATATAGAAATATAAAGAATATAAAGTATAGGAAGTACGAAAATATAGTAATATAAAGATATAGAAAAGTATAAGTTTTAATAAAGCAAATTAAATACGAGAAAATTAGTAGTACGAAAAATTAGGAAGGATTAGAAAATTATAAAGTATATAGTAAATAATATACGAAAACGTATTACGGTTTAAACTTATAGAGTGGATTAGGGTGGAATTTAAGTAACGAAAATAATATCCGAGTTTCTAACTGGCTTATAAGTAGTTTTATTACGTAATTAATTAATTAATGTAATACGATAGCTAGGTTGGCGACTTATTATCGAGATTTTTTTTGAAAGTTTCTTAACCTTTAAGGCTATTATTAGCGTTTTAAGGGATAGTTATAATTTTATATTTAAAGTATTATAAGATTATAATTTAGTACAATTAAAAAAAATAGATTATATTCTTTTAAAATTAAGTATAACTGAAGAATTAAAATAGCTAAACGATAAAATATTTTAAATTATATTAAATATAGTTAAAAAGGGATTTTTCCGACTAACCGATAATTAAGGGACTATTAACCTTATTATTAATTAAGGGTACTAATAAGATAAGAGAGATTCGGTATTATATAGTTAGAATATTTAATTAAAAATAATTAGCTAAAAGACTTTATTTTTTAGTATAACAAAAGACATATAAGTTAATAAAAAGCTTACGGATTAAAATATGGCTTCCGATTAAAAGCGACTTATTATAACTGGAGAAATTAGGTTTATAATAACAGTTGCGTTATTAGACTTTCGAAGCTATTTATAGCTTTTATTTAATAGAAATAATGTTATAAATTAGATCGAAAATATAATATATATATTTAATAAATACGGCTTAAAAAATAATATTAAAATTAGGGAAATATTATATTAAATAGATAATTAAACTAATAAGTAACGGATTAAAGCTTTATTAAAAGGTATTACTATTTGGAAAAAAGTAAAGGCAATTTTAAAGCGATATTTTAAAATTAGTGACTTAAAGTAAATAAGAACTTTTATAGAACGGTTAAAAAACCTAAAAAAAGGTAATAAATTATTTGGACTGATAAAGATTTATTATTATATTTTAGATTATTTGGTTCGGGTAAAGGACGTCCGGAAGTAAAGGAAAATTAAGGGATAAAACGCTATTTTTGTTAGTGGTTTATAGCAGAAGATTAATTAAAAGGTTATTAAGCGGATTATATAATTTTACTCGAAATTATATAACGAGCTTTTCGAACTGGATTATAAAAAAGCCTAGAACGTTATATATATATAGGCGGATATTATAATTAGCTTAATAAATTATAATAGCTGTAATATCCGATAGGTTTCGCCCGATTAATAGTATAAGAATAAATCGGTTAATTATTAACGTTTGGTTTAGTTCCGTTTATTATTAGTAAGCCTAAAACAGCTTAAGGTTATTTTAAAAAAAGAGACCCCATTTTTTTAGCTAAACGAAATAAAGGATTTAATTAAGTTTATAAAATAAATATTTATTATATAGTTTAAAACTAACGAAAATTTTATTATATTTATAAAAAAATTTTAATTAATATTACCGAAATTAAAATATTATATTTTATAAAAAGAAACTTTTGTTTAGCAAAATGTTTAAAGACGTAAAGTAGGGGATATATTTTTTAATATTTATTACGCCAGGCTTTTAAATAAAAAAAAAGGATATAAAAAGTATAATAGCCGATAAGATTAAAATAATCGATATATATTATAACCGATATTATTTTAAGGGTATAATTAAGATATTTGTTTTTTTTGCGGAAAATTAAGCTATTTTTTTACTATCTATTTCCTAATAGCGTTATTAAGCCGTAATAACGTAATGTAATATAATAATTAATTTAGGGAATATTTTATCGGAAGTTTTTAAGCTGTTTTTAAAATTAGGAATATTTTATTTTTTAAGTATATAATTACCGAAGGCAAAACAAATAAAAAAGGTATTATTTAAGCCTACTTATAATTTCTATATAAAATAAGGGTATACGGTACTTAAATTCGGAAATTAACTTATTATTACCTTTATAAATATAATAAGATTAAAAAAAATATAAAGTTTAAATAAAACTATAATTTTATTCGATTAACGGCTGATTTATAAAATCGTAATCCGGAAATAATATTAGCTATAAATTTAAAAGTTAATAATATTAAAATAAAGAGCTTAAAAAGTAATACTTTTTACAAATTTATAAATTTATAAAATTACTTTTAGGAAGAATTAATTATTAATAAAAGCGGGAATTTTATATATAAAGTAATAATTAAGCTATTTTAATATAAAGGTAAAAATAAAATTAACATTTTAATATTAAAAAAATATAAAAATATAGACAGCAGTATATCTATAAAAAAAACAATCGATAAAGTGTTATTAAAACTAAACCTTTTATTTTTAATAGTTTTAAAAACGCCAAAATAGACCTAGATTAATATGCCAAAAAGTATTATATTTAATTAACTAGCCTTAGCTTTAATTTCGGAATACTAAAAAAAGAGAATCTTTAAAAATGCGGCGAAAAGATTTAAAGTTTTATAGAATAATTTAATTAAATACTATACGAAATTTAGTAAGGCATTATTTTAATACCTATTTAATAAAGCGGGTAAAATAAATCGAAAGTTTTATAAAATAATTTATATTTTTTTAGCCGAAATAATTAATTAGTAGCAATAAGGATAGCAATTTTAGTCTAATTTTATATTAAGCATATTATAGCTAGTTTTTACGTCTAGTAGATTTTAAAATAGCTTTATAAATATATCGATTAATAATGTTTTTATAATACCCGGTAACGCTATTTAAATTATTATAGCATTTCTGCCGGTATTTATCCGGGATATTAAAATATATATCCGACTATTGCCCCGATTGACTATAAGAATTAGCTTTAAAAAATATAAGGACTTAATTATTACAGTTATTAATACAGGTATTTAGTTAAGTATTATTATATAATTATATATTTTTAAGTATTAGATATTTATATAAAAAATTAAGATTACGTAATCCGGCTTTAATATATTAGTAAATAATAAAACTAGAAGCTTTAGCTTAATCGAAAAATTTATATAGTTAGTAAGCTATAGCTTGCCGCTACCGATTTATATGGTTAGAAATTTTAAGGCCGCATTTTTGTTATTTCTCGGCTTTAATTTTATTTTTTAATCGCGTATGATAATTTATTTTAAAAGAGGCTTATTAATAGCTTTAATGTTTTTCGGAGGTATTAAGATTATAGTATTTTTTATATATAATAAGCTAGCTAAGCAAACTTTAGCTAACGTTATTAATTTTTCGGAAAACTAATAACTGTTAATATTAGGGGCTAAGTTGATAGTAAATAAAAGCCTTAAAATATTACAATAATAATAAACCTAACGAAATTTAAAAATATAGTTTAAAATAACTTAAGTTTAAAATAAATTAATAAACAGATAAAAATTGCTATTAATAAAATATTTTAAAATAGTAATTAAGTATAAGTTTTATTATTTAATAATTATTTATTAGGCTTACTATAAGAAATTATTAGAAAGGAATTTAAATAAGCGATACGGCATCTAATATTATATCGTAAAAAAATATTACGGAAAAACGAAATTAAGCTATATATAATGTATAAATTAAAGGCATAAAAAGTTTACTTAATCGATAATATTAAATCGGATAGTATAATTTTTTTAGGGTCGATTAATTAGAAGCAAGCGATATTATAAAATATAAAGCCGAATTTCGAACTTTAAAATATATCTAAAATAAACAAGAAATATAAAAGTATTATTTTACGTTTCGCTTCCGTGCCGCGAAATATCAGATTAACGAAAAAACGCCTAGATATTATTAAAATAAAATTATTAAATATAGAGCTTATAAATTAAAAGAAAGTAATACTAATCGAGATTTTTTATCGACGAGAAATAACATTAGCCTAAAACTTTATAGAAATCGGCCGAATTAAGAAAGAAATATTTTTTTTATATAAAATTAAAATAATATTATATAATATATAATAAGCTAAATTAATTCCTATTTTAGCGCTACTAAAAATACGGGTTTTAAATATTCTATAGAGTCGGTTTAAGAATAAAATATTAGAAGAATTTTATATTTTATACCGCAATATTTAATTTATAGTTAAGAAAAAAAATAGAAGCTTTCGGTTAATTAATTCGGCTATAAAATTAAACGCTATATAAATACGAGACGTTTTTTTTCCGAATAATTATAACGAATTTGCGGAAAAATTTATTATGCGGGCAATAATTTCTATAGTGGACTTTTTTTTAGGATATAATTAAATATTATTATTTATATTTAGCAGAAATTATACTATATTTTTAATGCCGATCGGGCTTTTCCGGATAACAACTTTATTATAAGGAAGGACTAATTCGGTAGCATAATTTTTACGTATTATTACCCGGATTTTGTTCGATTTTATACCCGATAAGTGCGAGCTATTTTTTGATAATATTAATATTAAAAGGCTAAAAACGAGATACAATAATTAAAAAATTATACTAAAAATAAGACAATTTATTTATAAGTATTTAAAGAATATTAATAATGTTTTATTTAATTTTAAATTAGCGGGAGCTATAATTAATACGGAAAAAAGCGATTGGTATAAAAACGCTACCGTTATTATCGGCTATTTATATAATACTAATAATTGTTTTTTTAATTAAGCTAAGGTTATTAAAATTACGGAATAAATATTTTATAATAATGTTTTTAAAATGCGGGTATTCCTAAAAGTTATAGTTTATTATTATATATAAATTATATATTATGCGTTAATTACTTTATTACTAATAAAATTTTTCCGGAAAAACGTAAATTAGAAATAGGAAATAAAGTAATAGCAAGCTATAAACAAATTTAAAATAGCGTTAATTAATATACCTTATTTAATTACGCTCGATTATATAAACGGATATATTATTTAGCTTAAAATTAATATATTAAATATTAAATAAAGGTATATATTAGAATAAGAAATTAATAGATACGTTTAATTTGCGAGATTTAAATCTAGTATATAAAAAAAGCTAAAACTTAATTACGATATTACAAAATAAAAATGTTTTAAAGTAGTTAAGTTTTTTCGACAATTACGAAATTACTTTTACAGCACGAGATTTATTCTCGAAACTAATATTAAAGTTTTAATTGCTTAATTAAATAATAGATTTTCTAATTTATTTAGCGTAATATTAACCTAATAAATAGCTTTTATTAAAATATTTAATTTCGAAATAAAATATATCTTTAAAAAACAATATTAAATAACGGATAATTTATTACGCAAACTATTAAAGCCGTCCGATAAACTAAATAATTAATAGAAAGGAAAAATTAATAATTTTATTAATATCTAGTTTAATATCTTTATAGTAAAAATATCTCGATTAAATAAACTAATATAAGAAATACCGGAATTCTTTTTATTACCTGTTATTTTATACCCGCTAAAAAACTGGTTTAAGGCTTTTTAAAAGATCGTAATATACTTTAATACCCTAAAGCTACCTAATCGACTAAAAAGTTCTAATATAATAAGATAATATCGTACAAAAATAAGCTTCCGGAATAAAGCTATTAAATATATAATCTAAAAAGAAATTTTATAGCGGAAACCTTATAAGAAATATAGCTAACGGCGTGTCGTTAATAATATTAATTAACGAAAGCGTATTATTAAAAATTATTACTCGAAAATTAAAATATATCGAAAACGTGAATTAACCTATAATAAAATAATTAAATTTTACTACTAGAAAAAGATATATTAGAAAATTTAAACTGCCGTTAAATATTGCTTAAAATGCCAGCTTTTTACAGATAGACAATTTAGAGATTAAAGACTTTTTTTAACGCTAAAATAGTTATTAACTATTTGGATTATTAATGTTTAGTTTTTCCCGAACAATAATAAATATTTAGCTATTATTAAAACAAAAAATAAGCTATTAAGGTAGCCTAAAGCTAAGGCACTAAAAAATGCTATAGTAATTAAAATATAAAAATTCTTTTAGGACTATATCTATACTAATTATAGTGTCCCTATAATAATTAAATGTAATAAAGGCTTAAAAAATAAGGTAAAGGTAGCTAAAAGTGCTATATAACTAGGTATTAAAATATAAATCGGACCTATATATTACTCTTAGATATAAAAATAAATAAAAATAAGCTATCGACCGATTATAAAATCCTTTATATATATAACAGGAAAAATTAGCAAATTATAAATTAAAAAGTTTAAAGCTATATTTTAGGCTAATTAAACGTTTATATAAAAATATAGGTTTATATTATACGAATTAATTTATAGTAAAAAATTTATTATATTAATCGAAATAGTTTTACTATTTTAGCGGGTTTTTAATTAGTCGGATATCTGTAATAAAGAAGATCTTATTACTAAAAAAGTAAGGATGTTTAAACGATAAAACGAGGATATCGCGAAAGTGGCATAAATTTTAATAAAAAAACGAAAAAAAGCGGCGGAACGAAATAATCGATAATACCTATTAAAAAGACGGTTAAAACTATTAAAATAAGGCAGCCTAGTTTTATTTTATAATATAATATAAGATATCGATATATTTAAAAGCAAAAAACTAAAATATAAGTAAATAAGGCTTTATTAAATTACGAAAAAATAAAAATAAAACAGGTTTTTCTTTAAAAAATTAAACGGGGTAATATTATAAGGAATATTTTTTTCTAATCGACTAAAAGGATTTATTCGAGACATAAAAAGGTACTAAAAACCTAGCGAACTTTATAATAACTATTAGTTAGGTAGCTATAATAAAATAAGGGATAATTAAAAAAGCTTTAAATTAGCAGACAATAATACGCTATATTAAAATAAAAATATATAAAAAAGCCCGGTAACTTATAGCTAAACTAAAAAAGTTAAGCCTAATAAAGATTAAAAGATTATAAAAAATAAAATATTTAAAGGAATAATTAAAATTAGACTATTTAGAATACTATTAGCGGAGCGAGAAACTTATAATCGAGTATTAGAGAAATAGTACTAATAGATTGGATTATTTTTTTTTTTTACGTTTTATATAAATTAATATTTTATAGAAATAAGGTTTTATAAAGTTACGGCAGATATAAAAAAGTAATAAAAAAAAAGAAGCTTAAATTAAAAAATATAATTATAAACTTTAATATATAACTAATTAATTAAACGAAAGAAATTATTGCGAGCTATAAATAAAGCCGCTTACAATTTCGGTAAAAAAGGACAGATTTCCCTAATAATTTAGCCTAGATATATATTATTTATAAAACAATTTATTAAAATAAAATTGTCGTAATTAATATCGCTATTAAAAAAAGGATCTTTCGATCGGCAAGTTTATAAATGCGCATATTTTTTATTCCGGAACGAATATTTATTTGCTTAAATACCGACTATATAATTTTTATACGAACTTCCGAATTAGCCTTTTATTAATCGATATTTATAAAATAGCTATATCTTATTATAACGTTTATTTTTAAAACTAATAAACTAATTTTTATAAAGCCGGCAAAAAACTTTATTATAGGTATTATATTTTTAAATAAAAACTCCAAATTATATATAGCAATTTTTAATTAAGCGAAATATTAAGTTATTAATAAAGTTAGTTTTATAGATTTCGATAAAAAAAAGGTGTTATTAATTAAGAGAGTATTTTGTTATTTTAAAGTATTTAATATATTTTAGGGCAGGCTTTTATATTTAATTTTTACGATAGAATTTCGAAATTATAAATTCCTAAATATAATACCGACTTTCTTTAAAACTATTAAAGAGTTTAATTTTTATTAGTCGAATTATTTTATATTAATTAGCAGAAATTATATACGTTAAATAAGGAAAAAACTTATTCGGATAAACTTATTTGTTATATTAGCTTTTAAAAAGTAGCGGCTTATATTATTTTTCCAGAATTAAAGCAGCTTATTTTTATTAATTTTTAAATTAAGGCGACTAAGTTTAATGCTAAAATAGGAATTAGGGATATAATTAATATTTTTTACTATCGAGTTAAAAGTTTTCGATTACTTAAAAACGATAGATTTAGGATATAAAAGGAGCTTAATATTAAGGTATAAATCGATAGGAGAAAAGAAATAATAAAAGTTTTTAGCTATTTATATAGCTAATTTACTTATTTTAAAAAGGAAGCGATAATAAAATAAAGCGGGATAAAAAAGTCGAGAAAAAAGATTACAGAAATTAGGGTTATTTTAATAAGATTTAACTCGATTAAATAGCGGGGGTTTAATATTTGTTTTACGAGTTTTAAAAGAAGGATTACTAATACGCGTTTTATTTTAAATATTTATTAGATTTTAACAAACTATTATAACCCGATAAAAACGTTTAAAGTTACTTAATTTTCGATTAACGTTATTACAATAAGGGATTTAACTTTTAAATATAAGACCCTTTATAGAAAAAAAGGGAATAAACGACTTACGTAAAGGCCTAATAAAAGGAGTTTTTTTTTTCTTTTCTGTTTTTTATATAATAATAAGTTTTATAATATAATTGCAAATAATTAATTAAGTAAATATTATAAAGTAAAAATAAAGGATAAATAATTAAGTTAATAATTATTAAAAGAAAAAAAGGGTATAAAATATAAAGATAAAATAAATAAAGGGTATAATAAGTAGCTTAAAAAGTGTATTAAGGCTAAATCGAGTAAGCCGACTTTTAAAATTAGTAATAACGATTTAAATATTTTATTATATTTAATATTTAGCTTATTATAAATTTAAATAACTAATTAGAAATAGGAAGGACTTTTTAATTTACTTTTATTTGTTATAAATTAAAACCTAGCGTAGAAAAGTTTTTTTTATATTAATTTATTAATAATTTTTACCTAATTATTTGTTAACTTTTTTTTTTATTTTTTATTGTTTTTAATTAATTAGTTTAGTTTTTTTATAGTTTTATATTAACTTATCGCTATAATATTATACCTTAAATTTTATTTTTTATATATTAAAATGTTATTATAGCTATTATAGTTTAAAAAATTACCTAAAAAAAGGAAAAATAGGTATAAAAATTGGAACAAAAATAAGAAAGTTAATTAAGCGGCTTGTAAAAACTTTAAGCCTATTTTAAAAGCTAATAATAAGTTTAAGGCTGCATTTAAAAATAAGGCTGAAATTAAGTTTGCGGCTAATTTTAACCCTGAATATAAGGCTAGAATAATCTTACTTATTAATTTGTTTTTATAAAAGTAGCTTTTTTTTTTAGATTTTGGTACGTTCGTTATAGCAGCTAATATTAATTTCTGTATTATTAATTAATTTTGCGGCCTTTTTATTAAGATATACGGATTTAAATTTTAGACTAAAAATAGGCTATAGTATTTAAGGTAAGAAATTAAATAAATTATCGATTTCTTAGAAATAAATTTTTTATTAGTTAAAAGCGATAAAGTACTTAAAATTACTTCTAATCGAAACGCCCCTTCTAGTTATAATAAAAATAAATAAAAAGTAAATGGAGTATTAAATTTATATAATGCTTTTTTTATTTATTATAGGCGTTAATATTACGATATTACTTTTATGGCTGCTATAATTTAAATAAGTATTGCTATTTTTAAGGAAGGATTTATTAAAACGGAGGTTTATTTTAGGACTACTATAAAACTTAATTAAAAAATTACCTAAATTAACAACTAATTTTTTTTTCGGATTGTTTTAAATAACCCCCGGTTTCTTATATTAACGGCATTTATATATTTACGCGACTTTATAGCTACTAACGTTAAAAAGAAAGGCAATCCTTACTTTTTTTTAATTATTATATTAGTAAAAACTTATATTACTTTTTTATTTAACTTTATAAATATTTGTAATAAAAAGAAAACTTGGGCTATTTTTAATCGATTACATTAGGTTTAGGTTTAATAAAATAATATAGTTTTTATTTATATTAGATTTGT
Source organism: Whalleya microplaca (assembly GCA_022497155.1). Taxonomy (NCBI): domain Eukaryota; kingdom Fungi; phylum Ascomycota; class Sordariomycetes; order Xylariales; family Xylariaceae; genus Whalleya; species Whalleya microplaca. Next base: position 8,759 of record MU385712.1, on the reverse strand, counting down.
TTAAACGGTATAATAACAGGATAGGTTTAATTACAGCTTTTAAATAGCTTATTTGATTTTTCGCTTTTTTTGCTTCCCTATTATATTTTTTCGCTTTTATAAAAATCTTTATTTTATTAACAAAAAACAAGAAATAAAAAACTGAATTATAAAAATAAAATAAATAGTAATTTATAAGGTTATTAATTAACCCGATAGCTTTAATAAATTAAAATAAGAACCCAAACTTAAGCTTATTTTTACTTCTAGCTTATTTTAAACAAAAAAGATATCCCGACGTTAGCTTAAACTATATAAAGCTTATATAAGTCTCTTAAATCTCGATTAACATTAACTTTTTTTAAGAGAACGATAAAAAGCTACTTATCGAAATAAAAAAGCTTATATTTTATATAAATAGATAAGAAATAAGTTTATTACGCTAGAAAAACGACTATAGCCTATTTTTCTTATAGGATAAAATAGTTAGGTAAATTATAAAAAACGTATAGCTACTATTAATCGATAGAGAACTTTTTTTTCTACTAAGCCTAATTAATTAAAACATATAAGACGACGTAAGTTTATTAAAAAATATATAAAACTAAATAAAAAAAAAAGGGCAGTTAAGTTTAAAGCGAAAGCTTTTAAAAAATAAATAAGGTAAATATTTTTTACGTTTGTATTAATTAATTAGATTTTTTTATAATAAAAATATTTATAACAAAATCTAGGAAAGATATTATAGGGCTAGTATACTATAATATATATATATCGCTTGTTTTTTTTTTTTACTTTTAGATAAAATATATATAGCTCAGACAGCCTTATCGCCGATAATAAATATATCTCTTTTTTCGATTAATCGCTGTTATAAGTGACTCTTTTATTTTATCGCCTTAATTACTTCCGATCAGTTAAGCCATAAAGTGGCACCTCCTTTACCCCGATACCCTATCCTAAGACACTATATAACTAAAAACCCTTCCGCTTTTTATTCCGATTAAACTTATAAATTTCTTTTTTTTTTTTATATATTAAAATATTTTAAATATAATATTAATTATATTTACCTATTTATAATATACAGTATATAAAATATATCAAAGGTTATAATTATTTTATTATAAATTATTTCTTGTTTTTTTTATTCGAGTATTATTTTTTAACCTTATTTCGTAACTGCTTATAAGTATTAAAGTTTGCTTTTTCGTTATTATTTTAATAAAAATTTATCGAGCTTATAATAGCTCGAACTTTAGTAAATTGTTTTCTTGCGTTTTTTTATAGTGTTTTTATTACTTATTTTTTTTATTTAGTTTTTATTACTGCCTAAAAGTCGGCCGAAATACGCGTGTAACGCGTTATTAACGCTATTATATATTTCGAGCGTATTAAAGTAGGCGTTATAATTTTAAGCCGGGCCGGGGTTTAATAATAATAAAAGTAATATATAAGTTTTTATTTTATTTTTTTGTAATTTTTTTTAGTTTATACGTTATATAAAAATAATTTATAACTATATTTAAAAAAGTCGCTTGCCCGCTTAAATATATCGCTAATAATATTAGTAATATTATAGTTATTATATGTTTTATAATAAATAATACCGCGCTTACGGCTTATATGCGTATTTCCGCCTCCGGTTTTTCTTTTTAGCTTGTCCCGCCCGCTTTTATTATTATTATAAATTTTTCGCTCGGGCCTTTATTCGCGTAATTTTTGCCCGCGCGTTTTCTTTACTTCCGTTAATAATTTTTGTTATAATTATAGCCGCTTTTTTAAATTTTTTCCCGTAAAAGTAAAAAAGGAAGCGATAAATATAAATAAAGAAAAAAAAATAATAAAAAAAATAAGTTAAACTATTAGTTCCTAGCTAATATAAATATGCCGTTTAGTTAAATTTATTATATTTTTCGGTCGGTTTTATAATAGTTTTAATTATTAATTTATTAAAAAAATTATATAAATAAAAATAATTATTTATTACTTATTTAGGAATAACGTTCGCGTTATTTATAATAATAAAAGATTTATAATCTCCCGTAATATGTTTTTATTTTATTTATATCTTTTCGTTTTTATATTTTACTAGTATTTTATTAATTTTGCGAAAGCCGCGCGAGCGTAGCTTTCGCCCTTTTTTTTATATTAATTTTTTTAAGCTTATTATTTATTTTTATATCGCTATAATTTTTTTTAAAACGGTTTATTATTTCGGTATTTCTTAGGTTTTCGAGCGGTTTTTATATTAAAGCTATATAACTTATTTATTTTATTAATATTTATTTAGTTTTCCTTTATTTTTTCTGCTTAATAATTATTTAAATAATTTCCTTTATTTGTTATTTTATTTTTTCCTTTCTTTTTTTACTAATTATAAAGGGAGGTTATATATTTTTGTTTTTTTAAAAAAGCAGGGGATTATTTTTTACGCAATAAATAACCTTAATATAAAACCGGTTATATATTTCTTTCGGTATATTTAGTTTTATAATTTAAAAGCTAATAACGCGCGTTATTTTATATTTAGTATATAATTATATTAGCTTTTATAAAAATTAAATGTAATGGGCTGTGCTATAATAGAGAATATCGGCAATTATAAGCCGATATAATAGCATAACTTTTAAAAGCTAGTATAAATACTTTCGAGCTATGCCGATATATCTTTTTAATTTTCTTTTTTTTTTAGTTAGAAAATAAACATTTATTTTAGTATTATAAAATTACATTTTAGCGTAACGGCTTTTTATATATTTTCTAACTTACTAACTCCCGAATTGTATTAAAATAGATTAAAATATTAGGAGAAGCTTTAAAATAGCCCTTTAATAATCCGGAGATACCGTTAGCGAAATACGCGAAAGTATTAAATATTTAGGTCTATTAGATTTATACCCGTTTCGAGTAAATATATATAATATTAAAAGCGGTATTAAAAAATAATTCGGAAAAATAATAATTAAAACGAGCGGCTTATAAATAAAAACTAAAAAAACAATAGGACGAATTATTATAACGTTAGGCAGTTTTAAAAATATAGTTACGGAAGAATTTTAACCTATTAATTATATAAAATGTAAATATAATAAAAAATGCTTTTATATAAAACTTTCGGGATTTTTAAAAATCCTAAAGATAATTAGCTTAAATAGGTATAAATCTTTAATTAAAAAACCCTTAGCTAAAAAACCTTTAAATATTTTTAATACCTGCTTTAGTAATTACTATAGCTCCGGTATTTAAACGTAAGCTATTATTATAGCCCGAGAAGTTTAGGGGCAAACGTAACCGCTATCTCGTATAAGAAATATTAATAAAGTATAAGTTTTAAAAAAATACGGAATTTATAAAAAGGGACTGGAATAAGTAGTATAATATTTACAAGCGGCTCGAAAATAATATATAACGCGTAATAAAGTTATATTATATTATAAAAAAACCTAATAAGATATATAATTTAATATTTTTTTTTAATATTTATCGAATATTTATAAAAACTATAATAAAGTTATTAAAGCGGGAGGTAAATTATATAAATGCTATTAGTCCGTTAATTAAACTTTTATATCTTTTTATATTAATTTCGAGTAACTATTAATAAAAATAGGGGGTAATATATAAAATAATAAAGCGAAACTTATATTTATCGAGAAAGCGATTAACGATAAACTTAAAAACGCGTTAGTTTTAGTAGCGCTATTAAATATTTACTAAAACTAGATTTATTAAGTAATAAGTATTATAGCCCGACTTAAAAAGTCGCTATTTTATTATAGCAAAAATAGCTTAAAAAACGGAACTGCGCCAAATAAATTACCCTTTCCGGGCTTATTACTTTTTATCCCTAATTGCTTTAAAATTAATTATAAAAGCGATATATTAATAACCGGTATAATTACGTTAATAAAAAACTAGCGGGCTAAATAAGTAATAAACAAAAAACGAAACGCTTAAATAAAACGCGGAAAATATTTACGATAAAAAAAAAAAGCTACCTGTTTAAAAAGTATGCCTATCGTTTTATAAAATTATTTACCCGTATTAAGGTTAACGTAATAATAGGCTATAAATTAAAAAAAGATAAGGCCGAAAAAATACTAAAAAAATAAGAAAACGAATAGTTTTTAAATAAAATCGCGCTTAAAAGTTTAATATAATAGCAAAAAAAATTAATATAACCGAATAGTTTATAAACGGGAAATTTTTTATAATCGATATATATTTAAATTAATAATTATATATAAAAATTTTTATAAATTTAAAATATAAATATTATATTATTATTAACGAAAAAATAATAAAACGTTTAAAATTATTGCGTATATTTATCCGGGAAAAAATAATAAAAAAAGCTATATATAAAAAAGGATTAAACGTTTCGGGTATAATTTGCGAGATAATTTATATAAAAGCTAATTTTAATAGATATAAGTTAAAAATATTTATATATATTATATTAAAATTAAATTATTTTATAATATTAAAAAAGCCCCATATAAAATATAACTAAATAATATACGTAATATATAAATATATATTATATATAAAAGTTGCCGGAAACTTAAAAATATAAAAAAAAAACACTTTTTAAAAATTATAAAAGTCCGTAAAGCTCGGGAGACACTTTATATTAATACGATATATTTTATAAAAGAAATAAAAAAAGCTAAAAAAATAAATAATTGTTATGGCATAGGGATTAGGTACGGGATTTAAGGTGTGGTCTGTGCGCATTACGTAATCACAGCTTAAGCCTTACACCTGACATGTATGGTAAATTTCTCGGCCGACCTTTTTAGCTTAGATTCCTTCCTTTTTTCCTCCATTTTAGGATTACATAAAATACACAGGAATTAGGTCGCCAAGCCACCTTAATCCTTGTAACACGTGACAATAATAACTTAATAAACAGCTATATTTATTATTATATTAACGGATATTAATAAGGCTTTAGCGTTTAAAAAAAAACTAACGTTTGAGAAAATTTCCCTTTTTAATTAAAAAGTTAGAAATAGTTATTTAAGAAAAAAAAAAGTAAAAATCTTTTGCTATATCGCCTAAAAGCCGATTATAAAATTAACGTAAATCGTAATAAAATAAGCAAAAAGTTATTTACTTTTTAGGGGCTATTATATAATATATTCCGGAAAAAATTATTAGCGTTATAAAAAATATTAACTAAGCTATTAAATAAAAGGTATATTGTCTTAAAATAGGGTGTCGGGGTAAAGGAGGTGCCACTTTATGGCTTAACTGATCGGAAGTAATCAAGGCGATAAAATAAAAGAGTTACTTATAACGGCGATTAATCGAAAGGAGAGATGTGTTTATTATCGGCGACAAGGCCGTCCGAGCTGTATATATTCTGTCTGAAAGTAAAAGAAAAAGACAAGCGATATATATATGCCACGGCACACTAGCCCCATAACAATATTTATATAAATAGCTCGCTTATAAAAGCTTATATATTTTTTATCCGGAAATTAAATAACGGATTCCGTTTTTATTATAATTATAAAATATTAAATAATATTATTTAGCGGAATTAATACCCGTTTTTATTTATATAGAAAATGTTTAAAACTCTTTCGGGAATAAAATAATTTTTTAAGGTAAATATTAAGTTGGCTTTTTATAAAATTAAAATTAAAAAAGGAAATAAATAAAAACGGCTTTTTATATCCGCTTTAAACTATTCGAGTAATTTATAACTTTTTTTAGCCTAATAAATATTTTTATAACGTTTTAACATTACGTAAACGGTATATTAAAAAAATATTTAAATATTTTTTATTTAATATATATAAATAATATATTAATTTATTTTTTTAAAATATAAAAAAATTATATCGATAAAGTAAAAAAAGTATTAAAATATTTAAAAATAGCAGGCTTAAGTTTAAATATAAATAAATATAAATTTGTAATAACTATTACGAAATATTTAAGATTTATTATTGAAATAAAAAAAAAAGTTTATATAAATCCGGCTAAAATATAAGTAATTAAAAAATGGAAGCTTTTTAAAACGTTTAAAAAAATCTGTAATTTTTTAAAATTTGCGAACTTTTACCGGAATTTTATTAAAAACTATATAGATTTTATTACTTTTTTATCGGCATTTATAAAAAAAGAGATATCGTTTTAATAAAAGCTTTCGGAAAATCTAGCGTTCGAGAACTTTAAATAAGCGTTTTTAAAAAAACCGGCTTTAATATAATAAAATCCCGAACGGGAAACAGTAATTAAAATAAACTATTTAAAATAAACTTACGAAAAGTATTTATTATAATATAATAAGTAAAAGATTTTATTACTTATAATTTATTATTTTAAATGTTTAATTCCGGTAAAAGTTAATTATAAAATTTATAATAAAAAGCTATTAATAATTATAAATTATTTATAAATATAAGACGTAAAATTATAAAACATAACTTTAATATTTATAATTTTATTTAATTATAAAAATTTAAAATATTTTATAACTTTTAAAAAACTTTTTAAGCGATAAATATATTAATTAAAAAAATTAATACGCTTTAATTTCCGATTAAAATTTTATATTAAATGTTTAAATATTAAACTTAATGTTTTTTTATAATATAAATAAAACTTATTATAAAAAATATAAAATAAAAAATATAAAAAATAAAATTTTTAATTATTATAAAAGAAATAATTATTTTATATATAACTTAAAAAATATAAATAAATAAAAATTATTAAAATAAAATATATTTAATTATATAAATAAAATATCCCGGAAAATAAAAAATTTTTTAAATATAAGAATTTATAATTATTATAAAATATAAAAATAGTAAAAAACTTAAATTACATGCGAGTAATAAAAGTAATAATTTAAAAAAACCAAATATTTTTTAAAAACTTAAATATAAAAATATCGTTATTAAAATATAATATTAATAATAAAAGTTAATAATATTTTTATAAATATATTTAAATCTTTAATTAAAAATTATTTTATATTATTTTAATATAAAATATTTATAATTTATATTTAATAAAATATTTAAAAAAAAATATATTAATAATATTTTTAAAAATATTTTATTAATTTAAAATATCGGTATTTATAAAATATTTTTATAAAAATTATAATATTTATAAAAAAAATAATATAATATAATTAAAAAAAAAAGCTTTTAAAATTATTATTTATTCCGAATTAATTTTATAATAAATTATTTATTAATTTTATAATTAATTTATTAATTATTTTTAAATAAAACTTAAAATATATAACGTAATCGGCAGGCTAGTTTAGCTTAGGATGTATAACGCGGTCGGCGGGATAGCCCGACGACTATTTTTAGGTAAGGCGGCCCGAACGCGCGAACCCGCTACACGACTTTTCGCGGCCCCGATATATATCTCCCGACGACCATTCCGCCAGCCACCCGCCAGCCGCGACGCGACCTTGTCGATCACGCCGCCAGGCCGCCCGCTACCTGTCAAAAAAAATTTTCGGGCCGGGAAAAATTTTTTTTTTCGATTTATTTATTTAAATATTTTTACTTTTTTATAAAAAAAATTATATAAATAAAATAATATAATATATATATAAATAATTATAAAAAATATATATTAATAAAATATATATAAATTATTTATTATTATATATTTTTATATATTAATTAATAATAATTAAATAATTATTATTTAATATAATATTTGGTTTAAGTTTTTTTAAATAATTTTTATAATTAAAAATATTTTTTTATTTATTTATAAATATATAATTAATATTTATATTAAAATTTTATTTTTTATTATAATAATTTATATATATATTAAATTAAAAAATATAAATATAAATTATTATAAAATAAAATAAAAATTATAATATAATATATATAAAATAATAATAAATTTTTTTATTATTATTAAAATAGTTATAATTTATATAAATTATTTATAATATATAATTTATATATATATTAATTATTTATTAAAATTAATTTAGTAAGATTTTTTTAAATAAATTTTTTTAATATATATTTAAAAGATTTTTTTTTTTTTATAATTTTAATATAATAGCTAATAATATTAAAGCCTTATTTTTAGTAATTATTATATACCGTAATAAAAATAAATTAATAATTTTATTTTATTATATAAAATTTTATATATATTTTTTAATATATATAATTTTATATATATATTATTTAATTTAATAATATTATTAAATATAAAATATTATAAATTTTAATAATAAGTAAATTTAATAATAATATAAAATATATTATCCCGCTTTTTTATAATATAATTATAATTAATTATATTACTTAATTTATATATATTTTTAATATATTTTTATTTAGCTTTAAAGTTTTTAAATATATATATATATATTATAATTATTATAATAAATTAAAAAAGATTTAAAAAAAGCCGTATTTAAAAATACGGAATTAGTTTATAATAAAATATAATAGCTATTAATTATATTAGCTAAAAAGGCATTAAAAAAAAGCGCGAAAAAAAGTTATAATAATTATAAAAATTATCGACTTTATAAATAATTTTTAAATAGCTAATTATTTATTTTTTTATAAAAAGCTTTATTTAATAAAAAAACTATTAAAAATTATTAGCAATTAATTTTTAATTATTTTATTAAATAAACAGTAAAAATTAGTAAATATTTTTAGCTATATTTAAAAATAACTTATATTATTATTAAATTTACTTATTATTAAAATAATAAATCTTTAAAAAAAACTTAAAGGTTTTTTTATTTTTTTAAT